>CAJVPK010001334.1:0-12119 GCA_910592015.1 Diversispora eburnea
AAATTAGAAAATTTTTGTAATAACATCGTTGTAAAGTATCCGAACCTTATTTTTGATGCTGATGATTTTACTTCCCTTGAAGAATCTGCATTAGTGTCTCTTCTCAAACGAGATGATTTACAAATGAAAGAAGCTAAAACTTGGGATTATGTCATCAAGTGGGGAATTGCTCAAACTTCTTCTCTTCCTACAAACCTTGAAAAATGGACCACGGAAAACTTTCTTACATTAAAGACTACTCTACAAAAATGTCTACCTCATATTCGTTATTTTCACCTTTCAAGTATTGAAGTAGTTGATAAAATTAAACCTTACAAAAAAATTATTGACAAACAACTTTGGGAAGATATAAAGCAGCATTTATTAATTCCTGACCGACCAGTAAAATCAATTATTTTGCCACCAAGATCAATTTTGGTTACAGAATTACCTCCTCGCGTAGAAGAATCAAAAGAATCTTTTTCGACTATCATTTCTGAAGAGCATGCTGCAGAAATTTCTACATGGATTGATCGTAAGACAACTACATATACTTTAACAAATATTCCATATAAATTTGAATTGATTTTACGTGGAACTTGTGATGGATTTGCACCACAAACATTTTGGAATATCTGCCATGGTCACGCTTGTACGGTTGTTTTATTAAAAGTTGCAGGGACAGATGAAATTATTGGAGGTTATAATCCTTTAAAATGGGATAATAGTAATATTAAAGGCAAATGGATAGAAACTAAAGATAGTTTTATTTTCTCATTAAAAAATGGTAATATTCCAAATTCAATTCTTAGTAGAGTAAAACAACCCCAATATGCAATTAATAATATAGCTAAAAGTGGACAAAAATATTATGGCCCATATTTTGGTGATGATTTTTGGATGTATAGCTATGAATCTAATTTCACTTTAGATAATGGTTGTTTCTGTAGAAGTTATGACTATAATTATGAAAAACCTATAAGATCGTCGGAATACTTTTCAATCATCGATTATGAAGTATTTAAGATTTTTAAGAAAACTAGTTAAAAACTATATTAATATTTCTTTTTAGTATTATAGTTATACATATGTATTTATTACTTATATTTTAACAAATTATGAATTTTTTTTTTTTTATATTTTTCCTAATTAAACTGAAATAGAACTAAAATCATTATTTTTATATTTTATTTTCTTATTAAAATATTGGTTTCAGTTCTGAAAATTATGTGTACGTGCAATCTCTATCAAAATTCATGATTGTTATCTTTAAGTGATTCATATGCAATAAATAATAACTGCTGAAAATACAAAATTCAAATTATAATTTATATTAAATATCCAAAAAATTCATAAATGTTGCTTTAAATAAAACAAATAATAAAAATAATTTCTGAAATTTTTATGGATTTATGAAAATATTCTAAAATGCATTTTGATAGTGTTTCGAAAGAATAAAAAAGTAATCTAATCTAATTATAAACAACGCCACTACAAATTTTTAATGATAGTCGATTCTTCAATTTTTCGGACTTTATATTACATTTAGCATAAACTTAGTATGTATAAGCATTGTCTATATTATATTAGTTAGAAGTTTAATGTTAATATTATTAGGCGAACGTGTTTATTATCTTTTGGAAAGCGATGTGATATATTACTAAATAATTTTTATTTTTTGTCTTGTTTAAAATCAGAATTAAACAAGTCTTGATTGTTTTGGAAGTGATGCAGATTTTATTACAATTATTATAAGTTTTAATTATAAACAATCAGAGAAAATGGTATAATGAAACAAAGGATATATAATTTTATTCACTACTTTTACCGAAATAATATTGAATTGTAGTCATTCGTTTTTTCATTTCGAAAACAAAAAAAAAATTAATTATGAATTAGTTTTGAATTTGTATAAAAAAGAATGAATTTTATTTAAGACCTTATATTGAGGCGCATGAATTCCACATGGGGTGTGAACGGGATTTCGAAATGTTGTGAAATTTCACGGGAGATGACAGTAAGATGACAGTGTTACCAGGATGACGGATTATTCATCTTTTTGCGAAGTATTTCATCTTTGTACGTTATCTTTAATCCTTGTGTGTCATCTTCCAAGAATAGGAAAAAACGTGTCTAGACGCAACAACAAAGGATGAAAGAAAACAAGTTCAAAAATATATAGAATAACTGGTAATTTGGGGTAAGAAAAAAATGGAGGAGATCGGCTTTTACTAGGATTTTATACTTTATAACATTTTAATAAATTTCGGAGATTTACGAACATTTTTATAAAAAAAATAATAATAATAGTAATAATAATAATTCCTTAAATAAATAAAATATTCTGTAATAATTCGAAAACTTAATAAAACTTTATTTCGTGATAAACGGTAATATTGGTGAGAAACGGTTAACAGCCCGTAATACCTCTATTACTAATTTTTGTAATAAATTTGATAAACTATTTAATTTCTTGATTAAAGTTGCTGCATAAAGTTAAAACCTAAGATTCGAAAGTTTGCGGAACAAGTCAGTAAAGATACTTTTACTCCACTTGCTCACGTTCCTTCAGATCACGCCAGTGTGTGTAATTGTGTGAGAATATCTGTAGTACTTGACCGGCGTAATCAGGTTGTAGTCTGACTGGGATAGTATACAGTTGCGAAATATTACGTACGACCTGCGAAATTAGGTAGGGAAACCTAACAGGAAGTATTATTTACGCACGTTGTTAACAATAAAGAATAGTAGATAAATAAAAGTAATAAAGTAAATAATTTACCTAAAATTCCACCCATAGAATGTCCAAATAAACAAACCAAAACTTGTCCACTATCGTTATAATAATCAAATTTTATTCATTCATAAAATCATTTGTCACCACTTTAAAATCACCTTTAGTATTATAAGTTGGATAACTATTTGATTCTATATTTAAATTTCCTTTAAGAAATATTGTAAATATTCTGGAAGTTCCTATTAATATTTTATTTTCAAGTGAAGGAGATGAAATAAGATTAAAACAAAATTAATCAAGACGTTAAATAATGCAAAGACATTATACCTCAAGACATATACCACCCCTTTAAATCATGAATAAATAAGGTATAATTTATTTTTTTACCATTGACATTCTAATTATTTATTCGAGAAATGTTATTTATTGAAGTCGAAGTTAAGATAAGAATGTATAAAGGATTATAATAAAAAAAAACAGAGAAATAAATCAAAATAAAATAAAATAAAATAAAGTAAGATAAAATAAAAGTAAAATAAAGAGAATTAGCGCTTTAAAAAATACCCGAATATATGGCAAACTATGGTAGCCCAAACATGACAGGAGTCTGAGTTAAATCACACATACAACTGAGTAAAAAACATGGATGTACAACAACAATAATGACTTTTTTTTCACACGTAGCTATTATATAAAATCATGCACGAAGTTTGCGAACTAGCCGAATTTAAGTTTGGCGAAATTATTGACCTGGAAAAGTGGTCAAATATTGAAACCATTCTTAATTGTCCTAAAACAACTATTTGCAAAAACAAACCACAACTGCCTGGTAAACCACCTAACTTGAATAAGAGAAATATTAGACAATCTTGTAAAAATAGTAAAAGAAGACCGCAAACAATCCTTAGATAAAATATTTAATTAATTATCAATAGTTTCAGTATGTTCTAATTCTATGTGCTTTACACAATGAAGGTTTATATAGTCAAGCACGAAAAAGAATAACTTTGTTATTCGAAAAAATATTAAAATGGTGTTGTACTAGAAAAGATTAAGGATTCTGAATGGAATACAATAATTTAGAGCAATGAATCTCACTTTTGATTATTTCAAAAATGATTCCACCATTGGATCTGATGTCGTTGTCACGTCTGGACAGCACACTACAGAATTACACAACAAATCAAGTTTCCCAGTCTCAATAATAACTTACACTTCTTCGTGTATCGCTATACAGTGTAACAACTTAAATAAAAACTATAAAATCGTGAGTATAATCTGAAAGGTGTGTGAGTAAGTGAAGTAGAGGTAATTTTCCCTACGTATACTATCGGTGTTAGAACAGATTTATAAGAGATAAAATGTTTATTTACGATTGAACAGTAAAAGAAAATTTTATTAGAAGTTGGGCAACAAAATATTACAACGGCATGTTTCTATTCTGTCACTACTTCTAACATTTATTTTATAATTATTGCTATGTTTATCGCTATTTGTAAATGTTATTATTATTTAATTAATAAAGGAAAAGATAAAAATAAAAGATTAAAGTGTTATTAATTTCTTTTGAAAAATGCTGCAAAAAGGAACTCCCTTTTCTTTCTTTTACTACTGCTACTTTTATATTTCTCTCTCATCATTTTTTTCTTCCTTCCATCATTCTCATCATCATCATTCTCATCATCGTGCAACTCCCTCATTCTCATCATTTGTACTTCATCATTCTCATCATTTGTGTTCCCACACCACATGTTTTCTGCACTGCCATCTTCGTCACCACAATAAATTGGACCATTAAAACCATTTTTTTCAATTTTTTGTTTAATATCATTATTATTCTAGTATTTTGAAATAATTCGAGCATCTTAAATAAATTTATCTAGTTTTGTATTATTTCCACTTGTTTATTTATAGAAATCATTCCTGAAATGAACCTAAAAGTAGTATTATATCCTTAGCCTATAGTATGTAAGAATTTACGTTTATATAAAAATTGCTTTGATATTATACCCTATATAATTGTCACATTGCATCACACCCAGAATATCAATTTTTATTATATATATATTTTTAAAACTTTACAGTATTTGTCACAGATAATTTTTCACATTGTTGTCACCTGATTCCTCATATTACTATAGGGAGTGAGCAATCACCCTAGTATAACAATTCACGAAATATATATATTTTTTAAACTATGTTTAGAAATAATGAAAATCTAATTATTTACACCTTCGAAACAACTTGTGTCCCATGATTATTAATGATCTAATTTACATTCTGCTGCATATGAGGAGCAATGCACCTGTGAAAAGCAAAAATTAATCGATAATAGCGATGAACGTTACTGTACATTCATCATATCTAACGCAATTCAATGAATTTGTTCCTGCGGGTTACTAAAAGTATAATTAGTTTTTTAAATACTACTCTAGAGATTATGACCATTAAGAAACTCGATTTAATAATATAAAATATTATAATATCATCCATAGTAAAGAATGATCATTACTTAAATTTTTAAATTTATACGATGACAACACGTTTGCATTATTTGTACAGAATTAATAAGTATTTTTTTTTTTTTGGAAAATACGCTTCAAGGTTATTAATAATATCTTTCCACTCAATATCCCCAATGAATAAGTATTGGTCTACAATTGTGTAGATCATTTCTGTATAATACAAAAAAATAGTTCTATAAAGAGAAAAATTCACCAAAAAATCTTATTTGTGTTCCTTTATCTAACAAGCTACCGTGCTTGTAATTAAACCATAAATATTTAAAATCATCTATAGCTTGTTAGATTCATTTCATTAAAATAAATCAAATAATGTAAATTTCAATTTTGATAGTGACTTGTCTATTTACTTTACATTTTAAAATATTTGTATTTGTTTATAAAAGAACCAAATCAATATGATTATATAATTTTTGATTTTTATTTAATAGATTATTAAGTATAAATGAACTTCGATATAATAAAATATAAAATAATCTTATTGACTTTGAAAACTTCATAATCAATAATTAGAAATTTTCATTTTTTTTCTAATTGGTTTTTCATAATTATCATGACAATAAGACGCAGTTTCATTATCTATAATAAAATCAGATTGAAAATTTCACAAATAAGGACTTCCTCCAAAATTAAGACCAATTTGATTGGTTTTGCCATATAAATAAAGTGCATTTTCAGGTTTTTTTTTTTTACTCTGAATTTGAATATTTTCGTTTTTCAATGAGAAAATGGAAAAATAATCCTTCGTTTGCATCATTCTTTGTATTATCCCAAATTAAAGGATTACAACCACGCAGAATTTTTCCTGTTCCTTTAACTCTTATAATAACCACTGTATCAGCGTGACCATGACACATGCTCGCAAAATCTGCAGAAATTTATGTGAATAATTTTTGAAGAATAAATAATAGTTTTAGATTCAGTGTATTGCTAAAGTTCACCAGTGAGCTTTAGAAATTTTCTTAGTCAACCCAGGAGGAAATTCTACTGCATGATCAGAAATAATGGTTGAAAAAGATCTTAATCTTCCTGGTAAAATAACTGTTTCCACTGTTCTGTTGGAAGATAAGACTAAGAGAATTTGTAATTGAATCCTTATTAGTAAAATTGAACGATATACGAAAGAAAAGTGTGTTTTTAGCCAGGAAACTTTGTCCTTGGTGAGAACAGTTTCTAGTTTCTTTGATAATTCTTCAATTTCAAATTTTTAGCTGCTAATATCAAGTCAAAAATAATTTTTGTCTCACTATTTTCCAAATTAACAATACTGCCATAAATATATGCATACACTTAAATAATAATGATTAATTGGTTAAATTACAATATCAATTTTAATTTTTCATTAATTGCAACTTACTTAAGAATAATATCAAAAAATTCAAGCAGAAATGTCTGTTTTAATGGTTAATTTGATATATGTATTTTCATTATCTAATTCTCTAAGGAATATTGTGACCGACATTTTAATACGTTAGATTGTGCAGTAAGTCTTTCTTAACTTCAAATTCATTGATTATATTGTAAGCATCTTTATTATTAAGAAGTTCAATAAAGTTTTGAGATAACCTGGTTAAAGACATTTTATATACGAAAAATAAATTTACTAATTATGAAAATAATCACGTGTTGAGTAGATTATAAAAGACATTTCAAAAATATGTGTGTCTCACCTATAAACCATAAATTTTTCCACCCCCACACATGGTTAGGCATGGGTTAGGGGGTTTGTCAGTGAAAGTGTATTTATCACTGTGTGTCACACCGTTCGAATATCAATTTTTTATTAAATATCCTGGTGGCGAAATCATTTTGTCTGATCACCTGTTTTGATTATGGACGACGAATTCACAATATATATAATTCATATGATTTAAAAGGTTATAACTCTTACCTGAAAAAAAAATTCATAAAAATAAACTGATAAAAATAATCTATGGATTCTAAATTTCAATTTTATCGGTTATTTTTTATTTTTAAAAAAATTTAATTTATAAATTTGTATTTTTATATAATCTATTAATAAAATTATATTTCGGAATATTAAAAAAATAAATCATTATTTAATGTACTTGATTAAATTATTATCTCAAAAAAATAAAATTAAAGAATCAGAACATTGAAAATTTGTAAAAAAAAAAATGCAATAATGATGAATGGTGTAGTGATGAAGAGTGGGGATAGCAGTTGGGATGAAGAAATTGATTTAATAAATAAAGACTCGATTTTTGAAAAAATCAAAATAACCTTAATGAATCAAAGCTTTATTTACTGGAAAAACGATAGCTTAACATTTTATGATAAATATGAACCAAGTGGTCTATTCATGAAAACAGAAAATGGAACAGTGAAATAGAATTGGAAAAATATGCTGCGAATAACATTTTGTATCCAGAATATGTAATAAATGAAATAAAATAATTCTAAATAAAATATAAAAAATTGCAATTTATAATTAGCTTTCAAAAATCATATGACTAATAACCATGAAATTTCGATACACACCATAGCAACATGAGAAATGATGAAAACCTGAGAAAACCTTGTCAAATAAAAATATCACTATGATTAGTTTAATATTGGGATTAATAGTTACCGTTTCAAGCAATTCAATTAGATAAAAAAAAAACGATACAAGTTTCGTTAGAAGTATAGAAATAACAGATAGTATAGTGGAAAATAGGAAATACTCTATTATTAATGCGAAATAAATATTAGTTAGGAAAAATCCCTTTGTAGATTTCTCAAAACTTTATTATTAACTCTCTTTTATTAATGATAAAAAAATAAAATTTTTTATCGAATTTAACAATAAGGAAAGTAGTGCTTATACTATTTACGCGTTGTATCTGTGCTAGTAATAATTAGAAAAACAAATAATTTAGATAATAATTAATTAATTATAATAGCTTTTAGATCCAGATGGTAGTCCTAAAGATCGGTAGCTCTCAATATAATAAAAAAAGAAGAAAAGGGATTAATAAATCCAAATATAGAATACAATATTTGAGGTACAACCAGAATGTCAATAGCGATAGAATCTTGAGCTAATGGATATAATGCATGGATTATTGTTCCTGATGATCAAGCCGAAGAGAAATATCAGTTATTATAAAAATTAGGCGCAGTAAAGAAAAGTACGACCGTTAGGAACTATTCAATATGTTAATTTAGCTCAGTGTTGTGCACAAGAATTTGGAAAAATGAAGAAAAAATTTTAAATGATGATAATAATAATGATAGTGCGATAATAATGATGATTATGATGCACAAACCCATATTACAATAAAAAAAAATAAAATTTCATTTTATCATATATTTTATTAATGATATTTATACCACAGGATTTTTACGCAATCTTGAACCTCTTATTCTAAATCTTGAAATTTATCTTGTTGATTCATTTTGTTCCGGATTATATAATCAAGTAAAATAATATTATATATGTAATAATGATTATTATTATCGTTTCTTAAATTTTCGTTTATTTTATTTTTTGATTTTAACTTTCAAAACGTCATTTAATTTTAATTTCAGAATTTATTATGCATTGCATGAATTATTATGTACAGTATATCAGATAAGATTATAGATAGTTAGAAATAATATGTCCATTTACAAAGTGATAAATGAATTTTGTATATTAATGAAATTAAATAATTGATTTCCTGTTTATATTCCTTTCATTATAACAATAAATTCAATCTTTATATTAATTATTATATACTTTTTTATATAATAATATCATTGAATTTCCTAAAGATGAGATATAAATTTTATTTTTTTGAAACAACAATTTTTTTTATACAAATCTAAATTTTCATAATTATAATATTTTGAAATTTATTTTCCCAACACCATTAATAAAAATATTTTTTACAATATTTACATTTTGTATATTTTTTTTTATAATTTGGATATTAGGTTTCTCGAGCACAAGTTGTTTCAATATTTTTAATATTATTTAACATATTTGTTTGTTGCTATAATATAAATAGATTATCAAATATCAAGCCAAGTAATCGATCAGTGAAAATTAGATACCAATGATTGATTATCGGATATTTAATAATTTCGCTAACAATATTTATAAAACGAAATTTCATACTATATATCAGTCTTGGTCTTTTCAGGTTATAATTACAATTGCTTGGTAGGTCATAATAGGTCATAGGCCAGCACTGTTATATTATGTTATTGATTTGTTAAAAGATTTAAATCTGACGATTTTATCAAGCGATTGTTTTTTAAAACGATCAATTGTAAGTATAATTAATTGAGAATAATAATTCAAGTATATAAGTGACCGATGCTAACATTATGTATTAGACTTTATTAAAAAATACCTCCCATTTATATGGATCCAACGAATTGTTACTGTTATATTAGTATTCCTTTTAATTACTTTCTTATAGTATTTGATTATGAAAATTGTTAATGAAGAGTTTAGTATCAAAATATCTTATAATAATGAAAAATAATTCTTTGAATTTAAATTCTAAAAAAAAAAATGACATGTTTTTTTTTTCTAATATCGAAATCACAATCAATATAGATTTCTATTTTAATTTTTATAGAAACTTTACTATAAAATGTTTATATTTTGGATGTAAGGAATTTTAATTATTTTATAAATTGATTTATTATTCTGTTTTATGTCTATCTAATCCAAAGTATTTCAAGAATTAAAAATTGCTATTTTTTTGACGATTAACAATACAATGATTCAAAAAGATATTTTTTTTTAAACGACTAATGCAGTCTTGTCTTTATTCATATGATAAAATAAGGTAACGGTTTTAACCCAATTATAAAAAACTACAAATTTGAGAATAAAAACTGACAAGGATTATTTCTAATCTGCAACTTAACTGTCCACTATAAAATGTAAAACATTTTACCAAACCAAGATCGATTCGAGTCTAAGCAAAAAACTTTTATTTCATTCTCCCTAATCCCTTCTTGTCTTAGGAACAAAAAAAAAAAAATTTAAACCCCATTCTATATTATTGGCTTGAGTTTCATATCTTTTTAATTTCTAAGAGTGGCTTTTCATTGCGGACCTTCCCTTCAAAAAGCTATGGCCATTAATTATTTACAAAAGGGACAAATCCTTTTGAACGCTTCTGAATCTGATTAGTTATCGTTTCTTATTTTTTATCAATAATAGCAAATATGATCCCTTAAATAAATCTATTCTATGAGAGCATTTGATTCAGGTATTTTTATGAAATTGTGACATTTTGTATCTTTTATAATATCATTTCTTACCCTACTAGGTTTAATATGAAAAATATAACTACATTGGATCTGATATACGTATAATGATTTTTTTAATTATTACGCATTAGTAATATTGT
Organism: Diversispora eburnea; assembly: GCA_910592015.1. NCBI lineage: Eukaryota > Fungi > Glomeromycota > Glomeromycetes > Diversisporales > Diversisporaceae > Diversispora > Diversispora eburnea. Next base: position 10,596 of record CAJVPK010001334.1, read on the forward strand.
TAATGCTGAATCGAACATATGGGTCCAAGTAGGGATTACTTAAGGTTGGCAATTGACCTAAAAATTTCTTTTATAGAATTGGGAAAGGAATAAAGGTAAAAAGCTCGCCTAAAGCGGAGTGAATCCATATTGTTATTGTTTATAAAGTTCTGAAACCCAAATTTATTAACAAATTTGGCAACAAGATATTTAAAAATTGGCGTATACCGTAAGAACCATTATTTTTAATTGTTTTGAAAATTTATAACATACAACTAGTGATTATTATTTCTGGATAAATAGATCACAGAAGTGTTAGCAAATATACTGCTCTTTATATTTATTCACCTTTTTTTTTACAAACGAATTAAATCATTGCATTGTATTTATAATTTACTTGCTCATTTTTAGGAGTAACAACAAGCAGATCACTTCAAGGGAGAGAAATATGTGTCTATCGCGGATTCTTCCGTCTATTAAAAATAAATCCAGAAAAAAATTGTAAAACCGGAAGAAATTATTTTAATTATGGACGATATATGATTTATTATAAATTAATATTTTAAATTTATAATTGATTCTATATAATATATTTTCAAATAAATTTTCAGATTAATATTTTACCTCTTTTAGGAAATCTTCATTTTATCTGCAAACCTTTTCCATTGTTTATTTTTAATATCTCAACCATAAATAGGTCCATCAAAACTACCCTTTGCAATTTTGTTTTTATTAATATCTTGAAATTTATCATTAGTTACCTATTCTAGTATTTTAGAATAATTCGAGAATCTTGAATAAATTAGTCTATTATATTATTTCCGCTTGTCCATTATCAAAATCATTACTGCATTAAAAAGTAGTACATCCTTTGATTGGCCTAACCTATAGTATGTAAGGTGCATCTTAATTTACGTTTAGATAAAATTACTTTGATATGCCAAAATATCATACCGAATATTTGGATAACATCATTCATTGTATATAATGTTAGAAATAATGAAAAATCTGATTATTTACACTTTCGGGTTCTATGATTATTTATTATTCTGAGATCTGCTGCATATGAGGGTACTTGTGAAGAGAAAATTATAAATTTATTCAATATAAATGTTAATAATATAAATAAAAATAATGATACATTAATAATTAATTCGATAACAGTGGTAATAACTATAGCTTGTTTAAGATGAACCTCATTTTAAGTATTCCGGGTCATTATATATAACACAACTCTCAATGAATTTATTCTTGCGAGTTACTAAAAGTATAATTAGTCCTGTAAATATTACTGTAGAGATTATTACCATTAAGCAATGACCCGTGAAAGAACAGTACTACGGTTTATATTTTATACAGCATATGTACAACTGTAAGTTAAAATCTATAGCTTCTATAAAGAAAATTAGTTTTTCGCAAAGTTGATTGATATTGTTAGAAGTTTTTTTTTTAATTATTTATTATTGATTTTTTTTTTAAGTCTTTCTTATCATATTTTATTATTTATTGTTATTTATTTATTCATTATTTATTGTTACCTAGTAG
>CAJVPK010001335.1:0-12107 GCA_910592015.1 Diversispora eburnea
TTGATCTACTGTAATACTATATATAATGATAAAATATATAATAATTAATAATAAAATAATACAGATATGAATAAATAGGAGAATAAAATATATAAATAAGTAATTAATAAATATATAAAAATATAAACAGATGTAACAGTAGATAAAATTCTATTCTAATTTTTCATGTTTTTTGTTGATATTTCACTAACCTGTGATTCAATTTTTATGAAATATACGTCAGGAAATTTTTGAAGGTGAATATATCCAGATAAATTTTATAATATGCGGATATATTTGGAATATTCAAATTAATGCGTGGGTGGTCGAATATATCTGAATATATTTGCATATATCAGAATTTATAAATTACAAAACAGAAATAATTTATCATCGTTACAACGTAATAACTTTTTATTTTAATAAGTATATGTTGAAAAAAAACTACATTAAGTAAATTGAAAGATAAGAAGATTGTACATCTTCTATAAAAATTTCAGACCTATATCATCAAAATTGAGCAAATTATGAATGGTTATTTTCGAACGTGATGAATTATTTCCATTCGAAATTTAGTCATTCATAATTTGCTCAATTTTGATGATATAGGTCTGAAATTTTTACAGAAGATGGACAACCTTCTTGTCTTTCAACTTACTTAATACAGTATTCAGTGTTTACTTATTAAAATAAAAATTATTACGTTGTAACGATGATAAATTATTTCTAATTTGTAATTTATAAATCCTGATTTATGCAAATATTTCTGGATAAATTGAAGAACTAGCCTATGTAGATTCTATATAGATCTCCTAACTTCAGCCAACCTTAACTTTAATAGTTGACATCTAGTCGGATATATTTGAATTTATAAATTATAAAACGGAAATAAATTATCATTGTTACAACGTAATAACTTTTATTTTAATAAGTAAATATCGAATACTGCATTAAGTAAGTTGAAAGATAAAAAGATTTTGCATCTTCTGTAAAAATTTCAGACCTATATCATCAAAATTGAGCAAATTATGAGCAATTAAATTTTGAATGGAAATAATTCATTGTGTTCAAAAATAACTGTTCATAATTTGCTCAATTTTGATGAGATGGGTAAAAAATTTTACAGGAGATGCACAACCTTCTTATCTTTCTACTTACTTAATGCAGTAGTTGACATTTACTTAGTAAAATAAAAAGATACTACGTCGTAACGATGATAAATTATTTCTATTTTATAATTTATAAATTCTGATATAGGCGAATATATCTAAATAAATTCATATGCAAATATATGCGGATATATGTGAATATATTCAAATAAATTTGCATATCAGATAAATCCATATAAATTCGCAATATATCTGGATATATACAAATATATTTGGATAAATTTGCAAATATATTCGGATATATGCGGATAAATGTAGGAGTGGTCGAATATATTCGAATCAATTTAAGGCAAATATATCCGGATATATTTGCTATTAAAAATTTCCTGATGTAACTCATTAGATTTTCCTTATTGAGGTGAACATTTTGATATTTGTTTCATCAAAATATGACCTTTTTACAAAAAGTTATTAATCAAAAAATTAAAAAAATTTTTTATAATAATTACAATTCAGTTATAATATCACAATCTGCAAATCATAATTACAGGTGCTATCTTTATAAACAATAAAATAAAATTTATTTTGTAAATTTTAAGATTTAATATATTTTTTTTAAAAATAAATATATAAATCAAGTAAATTATATTTTGTAATTAAATATATTTTTATTAACAATAATATTAAAATATCAATACAAATATTGAATAACATTCATAAACTAATATTTATTAGCAGATTGCTTAATATTTTTTCTCCAATCAATTTTATTAACTCCTATTGAAATTAATTCTTTATCTGTTAAATCTTTAATAGCATTTACAGTCATATCTTCTTCTAAAAATGAATTTTCTAATGACTTATATATTCCATTATTATTATGTATATTATCTAATTCTGATAAAAATTCACCGATAGTTGGACATTTAAAAGATGATTCAGAAAGGTTAGAAACTGATTTTTCAAATGGAGAACAAGAATCGATACCAGGAAATGAAAAGGGAAAAGGAAAAATCCATTGAGATGTTGTAGTATAACTAGAAATAGCAGAAACATAAATATTATTAGGAGTTATTAATATTGAAGCAACTTGCTTTGCATGAATTGCTTCAAAAGTAGGATAAGAAGGAGGTATATCAATTGTTATAATTCCTCATATCTAATTTATAAAATTGTAATAAAGGTTGATATAAAATATAAAAAATTAAAATTAAAATAATATAATAAATAATAAACAATCATACAATATCCTGAGTCCACAATGTTAATTGTGCTGGTGTCAATTGAAGGTGTTTGTTATTTTCATATAACAAGGGGTATTATGAATATTACATTAATATTTGTTTCCAATTTCTGTAAGTATTTGCACTTGTTCAAGTTCTGTTTCATCTAACACGAGATTTTTTAGATTTTTTTTTGGATGTTTTTTCTTGAACTTCTTCATCTAAACTACTTATTTAATTATTTTTATCTGCCTATTGATAATAAAATAAATAATTTTAAGATAATATAATCATAATATTTCAAGAAAAAAAATTTACAATATATTCTAAAATAAATTTACTTACTGATGTAACTCTTTTACAATTATGTTCTAAATTATTAGATTTCACATTAATATTTATATAAATTACCATATGTTGTAATTTAGATAAGCCCTTGTATTTTTCAATAAAAGCAACAAAATCATTCCTATCATCTAAAGCCATTACTTGTCCATGACTATTTACTTTATATGTAGTAATATAATCATCTTTGCTAATTATATTTCCCATATTTTTGTTTATATAATCTAATAAATCTTCATAAAATAATGTAGAAGTTTGTAAATCAAGCTTTATCCATTTTCCTGATAAAACTTCATTATTTTTTTTTGATAATAACTTGAGTATTAACTTGTATTAGATTTGTTAGATTTTGATTATCAAGTTTTTTTTTGTTTTTTTATTTTTAGAATATTCATATTTTGAATTACAAGCAGAACAAAAACTAATATCAAATTCTATAGTAAAATCTAAATCATATTCAAATTTTCACTTGCCTCTTTAGGAAAAGTAAGTTATGTTGAAAGTAATGTATTTGAAATACAACGGTTATATATTTGATAACCTTTTTAGATCAATCAAAATTTGCATCAGAACCTGAAGGTTTTTTAGTTATATCACAATTGCAAGTTTCTTGTAATAAATCTATAAACATTTTTGACAATTGAAACAAGTGCCAATTTGGTAAAATATAGGCAGATCGCAGATCAAAAAACCATATTATTACTTATATTTTTATTGGTTAAAAAAAAATCACATGCTTGTTTTCTGTTTTCACTATATTGATTTATTTTGATCACTTGATTGGCTGATCGGACATTTCGAAAATAGCTATAATTTTATATTGAATATACATAGTTGAAAATACATGATTTTATCATTATTATACATATGTTTAGATTTAGTATCTATTTATTTAATCTCTAAAATCTATAGTTTGAATATAAAATCAAGATTAATAATTAATGCATTTTAAATCTATTAATTAACAAATACTAATGTGTTAAAACCTTTTGAAATCTATATGCTATAAGTTCAGAAGAAGCTCCTTTTTCATATAAATACCCTAAAAATACATAATATTTCTTAATAATAAATCAAATGCGATTCCAACTAATTCGAAAACAAATTCCCAACAAGTTCCACTATGTTCTTTGACGTCGCAAAGAAGCATGAAAAAAAATCAGATCATGATTGATTTTGATCAGCATTGCAGACTTCGAAAAAAATTTTTGTCATAAAATCTAATGGAGACAAATCGGCCCATATGTCACAACGATACTGTATTGTCACCTGCTAAATACTGTAAAAGATGTTTTTTCATTTGTGTCAACAAAGTTAAAAAAAAATATATTTTTTTTTATTCTTTAAGAACTTCTCTCTTTGGAATCAGGCTCGTTGACTTATATATAAGGTAGGCTTACTTTTTCAATTCAAATTTTATTATAACCTGCTTTTTTATTTGCAGTTTTCACTTAATTTCATTGTGATAAACGGAGTACAAGAATAATATTTTAGAAGAAACGCATTATTTAAAAATAGAACAATTCTAATAATGAGGACTAAAAAAATAAGGAACGAAATTATTTTATTTATTTTATTATTTTAATTTCATTATTTATTTATCATTTGTTTTTTTCTATTTGATGATATAAAAAACAAATAATTTCTCATCAGTATTTTATGTGCCACATTACGAATAGTATTAGTATTAACAGTAGCAATATTAATAATATTATTAATAATAATAAATTAATAGATTAATAAATTAAATAATAAAAGTGAATTCGTTAACTTACTCACCAAGTATCAAAATTCTCCAAAGGAAATTCAGCACGCCTTTTTCTTGAGCATTCTACATTTTTTCTCGAGTAAATTCGAATTTTGTATTCCAAATGAGAGAAAAGTACTCTAAATCGGCTACACAAAGTCGAAATGCTCATAAACTTATTCTATCTAATGCTTGCACATCATTTAAAAATTTAACATATTGCGGGTTAAAGTTTTCACATACTCCGATATCTATAAAAATTATATTAAATAATATCCTAAAAACCTGATTTTACAAACAAACGATGATTATATGTAATATAATACCTTTAAAGAATTCAATAGATCGAAGGTTTAAAGAACTATCACGATTGAAAATCGTTTTAAATATGACATTCAATAAGGCAACCATCATTTCGGAATTCACTTTAATATAATACCAAATAGTAAAAATTCGTGAATATAACAAGCTCACTCATAAATCCTTGCACTCCGTAATCTAGGGTTTCTAATCGTTAACAAGTAATAAAATTTTTTACGCAAAACCAAATAACTAATAAATAATTAAAATCAATTTAAATAATAAATCTTATATTGATTTATTATCTATAATTAAAAAAGAAGCCATTTTTTGAAAGGGCATTATATTACAAAAACATCAGATTATTAATAAAATAGCATATAGTTTAAATAAAATTCATAATAAATAATGCTGCACTCGGGATTTGTTTTATATCCCTCACTATTTAATTCCTGAAGCATTAGTGATTTAGGATTGAGTGGGCGTTTACAAACAATTAGATGGTATCTATAGGAATTTTTATGTAAAAAAATTATGCAACAGAATCAGATGTATATCGTTTAGGTATTGGAATTTAGAAGTGAATACTGGTGAAACTTCCTTTAGCAATCATAAGTTTATTCTAATTCTGATTTACATTAATGGACGAATTTACAAGTATATTCCATATTAATGCTAATTTTGATAATAAATGACCAAATGACCAGGTCATTTAAAAATTATTCAGAAGTCATTTGAAAAGTCATTTGAATAAACCAATAAAAAGTCGAATTAGAAATTACTTAAATAGGAATGAAATTTTAATTTTAATAGAAACGATGATCAACAGAGGATTTTCGCATTTTTTACATTTTTTTCGAGTTTGCTCGCGATTTTCAAAGTCTAGAACAATTGCCTACTAAGATATTTCTAATATGAAAAAAAAAGCCATATTCTTAGCTATAAAATGACGTGTATTTGATCCCAATAGCATTGATATTCGCGGAGTTATTCAAGTTTAGATTCGAAAAATTTCTGCCATAAATTTTCTGTAATTTTTCATAATTCTAGCCAGAATTACGGAAAAATTCTGGCAGAATTTTTCACAAACGTTCGAATTTAAACAAAAATAACTCCGCTAATATTGATGCTACCTGGATGAGACACATATCGTTTTGTAGCCAACATCAATGCTTTTTTTCTATCTTAAAAATAAAGGTCTTGCACTTGGTTACAAAATTATATGTTTCTAATTCCTATAGTATCGATATTTGCGGAGTTAATATTGATGCTATCGGGATAAAATACATATTTTTTTGTAGCAAATAATAAGGCTTTTCTTCTAAGATTCGCAAATCGCGAGCGAAGAGAGAGAGAAAGAGAGAGAGAGTCGAAAAAAATTTAAAAAAATGCGAAAATCCTTGATGTTAAATATTGGTGACATATGATTGGTTGGGTTAAATGACCTGGTCATTTGAAATTTGACCTAAATGACCAAATGACCAAATCAACCAGTCATTTGAAGGCCATTAAGTCATTTGCCATCACTGCGTACAGATTACTATCCCTTAAACGATAAGCAATTCTGGGCAAATTACCCGAATTTTTCCTTCATCATCTTATAAAACTTTACGTAAATTTAAGTTTGTGAATGAAATTTCTATCAGTAATAAATAGCATGTGTTCGATTAAATACGATCGATCAATCAAATAAGATCGAATTAACGTAATTAAATAATACGATGAAAACACTGAAATTTTTACATAATACACGTAATACATTATACCTATAATAAAGAATTCTCTGTGAAAGTTTTGATTTCGATCATAATAATTTTTCAGCAAGTCATAAATCAATTCTTCTAAATTTTCAACGAATAGATTGAAAAGGACTTTTTGCACACTTGATATTCCAACATAGGTCGTGAGAGACTAAACAATTATTTGAATATTTTTCAATTTTAATAAAAAAAAATAATAATAATATTTTACTGAATCCATAGATCCAGATATGCCACAAATGTTTTTCTTAATTTTACATAACGCAGGTGATGAGAATTATCTGCTCAAGTATAAATATGGATATAAGATATATAGTAGATACGATATTAATATAAATTTTAGGATAAATACATTTACAGTATAATATAATATACCAGGATATCAGCTAAGAACCCATATCTTCATCTGCAAGTTGTAAGTTCTTTCCTCTAATCTTTGTATTAATCTTTAACCAATATTAGCGAATAATGGTTTATTGTATCGAAAATCATTTTATCTGAAGTGAAAATAATTAATATAATAATTAATATAATAATTAATTGTTAATATTAATTGTTGTTGTAATTGTTAGAATATCAGAAATATATCAAGAAAATATGAATCTAACTATTCCTAATTCAATCTCTGCATCTTTCTTTATTTCTGTATATAATGGTTTCGAATGATTCGTAGTAATAATGACGATTAATTGAGGTGCTAAATTTTTATTAAACTCTGCCTTCTTAAATGCAATTCCACCGTCTTATAATAATATTATTATTGAATTATCATAAGAAATAATAAATTTTTATATTTTCATAAGTAATTAAATAAATAAATAATTCTGATTGAATGTTTGTTTCCAACCAGAATCGTTACAATGCCCTGTGTTTATTATAATATATTTATATTTCGTATTGGATGATCTTATATATTTTTGTGTATTTACCAAACTGAGTTCATTTAATGTGTCAATTAATTCTTTAATAAAATTATGAATACGAGAATATGTTCGTTCACGTCAAATGAATTGCCAACCAGTTTTTGAACTGTTTTGGCTATTTTAAATATACGATTCACGTTAATTAAAATGAATGATATAAATATTCATAATATTTTATAATTTTATAAAAACTTACCACTTGAACTACTTGCTTCATTATTTGAAGAAAAATCTTTAATTCGAATTATCCGTCAGTGAAGATTTTTCAAGCTACTAAAAAGAGTAAATTACGTTATCGAAGTTCCATCTTCCACCTTTTGCCTTCACCTCAGTTAATTTACCTTCATTTTTCACAAAGGAGTTTTGTAGGATTCAGCAAACGAACTTGTAAAAAAAAAAAAAAAAAAGAATTATTTATTATTAAGAAAATAAATAAATAAATTAAAAAAAAAATGAATAAAATAAATAAAAATAATAAAAATAAATAAATAATAAATAAAACCAAATAAATAAAATAAAAATAAATCAAAAAATAAATAAAAATAAATTAAAAAATAAATGAATAAAAATAAAAATAAAAAAAAATAATAAATTAAAAAAAAATAAAAAATAAATGACCATTAATTGACATCATATCAGTATCAATTTCCGTTCTAAATTCTCTAAAACATTCAGCATTATCGCGTTCTATGGCCTTCAACCTTTGTCCTGTGCGTGTGCAGTGATTTCGTAATAAACAAGTATAGACACAAGTAAGATATAAGTAAAGATATAAATTAAAGATATAAGTAAAAATACAATTAAGAAACAAGTAAAGACACAAGCAAAAGTAGATACACAGTAAGATTAACTAATGATGGAAAAATTCTCATTGGATAAAGCTTCGCAAACTTCAATTTGCATTAGAAGTTTTCTTTAACTATCAATCAAGATAATTTGACATATTTCAATTTTCATTTTTATTCTTGATAAAAAATTTCTTACAGTTCATTAAAGAACCATCATCAGTGACGGAATTCTGAAATCCTGTTATGATATCAGCGATGCCATAAATTTTATATCTGGTTTTGGGTTTTCTTCGATGTACAACTCGTATGCTTAAACTAATAAGTGCCTATTATTTTATATATTTTATTTCATTATTTTATTAATTTTTTATTATTATTTATTCATTAAGATTATTGTTATACTGACCGCATTAATTCTAAGATAATTGCATTTTAGACCAATAGTTTTTCCACTGAATCCAACATCTTTTCTTTCGGCTATTCTAAGTTCTTAAATACAAGTTCATGGTTTATCAATTAACTTGATGATGATGATGATGGTGATGATGATGATGATGATTCTTCCAAAGAAATAAATGATTAATTATCATTTTTATTATCATTGTCATTATTAAAAAGTGAATTTTCACTGCCACACGGGATTTTTTTTTATTTCACAATCAAAATTAGTAAAAATATAAAAAAAAAATTATTAGATTATTAATGTATCAGTATTTACATTTTTTTGATAATAAAGAATATAATTCGGTGTAAATATTAATTATAACTAGTGTGATGGAGGAATTCCGTGCCCATATGATTCATCTTATTTAATTGAGATTTGGGATATTAAAGTGCATAATGTGCAAAATTTCTGAATTGAAGCGAATTTGGGGCAAAACATAAATGTGATCGGATATTCAAAATTTTCTATGGGTCAAGATCATAAACAAATTTTTAACTGATCACTATATTTCTTATAATTTAATGAGTTTATGAAACTTTACAACAGTTTATTATTAATTTTTTAGACAATGACAATAATAATTTTATTATTTATATTATATTGTCAAATTTTGATTAATTACAACACTCATTAGAGTTTTAGCTGATGTGTTTAAAAATTTAAAATGCTGGAAAATATTTTATAGCTTGAATGGTATGTATTTCAATATTTTAGATGCTTAAAATATTTATCTTTTTTTAAAAAAATCATTATTAATTTATTTTGATATACTAAAAAAAATATGATTAAGGAATCTAATAAAAAAAATTTTATAATGAATTAGTATTACAATAAAATATTAAAATATGGCTCAATTGGTAGATTACCTTTAATTAAAATTTATATATTACAATTTTTCACGTCTGTAAAATATGCATGTTTTATTTTTTGCTATATTGATAACAAAAATGTACAATAAAAATAATGTTCAAAATATGTATTCACTTTTTATTATTATTTTCTACATTCAAAAAAAAAAAAATTGTACGTTTTATTTCGCTAAATAAGTTATCACAAGTTTCTATTTTTTAGAACTGTCCAAAATATTTTTGTTGATTTGTTCTTTTAAATTATTAGCATCTGATGATAATTTAACTAATAATAGTTTAGATACTTAAAAGTTAGTCCAGAAAAATTAGATAGTAGAAGATAGTTTGTGTTAGTTTAGAGGGAATAAGCATTCTGTAATCTTTTTGAGAATAGTATGAATTGAGCACAGCATTCAATTCTTTCTGAACAGAGTAAAAAAAATCCTTTTGCTCAATTTACGATTATGAAGATGATTATTAAAAATTTTATATAATTTTTTTTGTGTAATGTAATTCTTCACCTTTGGTTGAGAAAAAAACATTGCAACTCCTATAACTTCTCGAATGTGACAAATGAAATGAAGTCTCCTAAACCAAAGGGAAACTATCCAAAAAAATATAATTAAATTGATATCCATTATAGGGGATCTTGGATATGATAATTTGATAAATTATCGTCAAATTTTTAAAATCCGAGTGGAAATACAAATTAATATGAAAGATTTTCTAGGTTGCTACTGCACTTTTTTTAAAAAAGAAGCACAGAAAAGGAATAATACGCAATTTTTTTTTGGATTTATATTTAAAAACTAAACATTTGGTGGCTGTTGATTATGTGCCATTTAATAATTATGAATAAAATATAAAAACTAATATTAAGCATTCGCGTATATATTTTTTTTCTGGTACCCACCGCGTGAATAGTGTCGAGATTAGTTTTGTACATTTTTTAAAAAAATAAAAAATCGAATATAAATGAATGTCAAGAGAAAGTACATGAGGATTAGATCTTGAAATTACAGTTAATCTTTGACATTCCAGAAGGACATTTTGATAAAAAAAAAAAGAAAAAATAAATGATATTGATTGTTGTATAATTTTAATTTTTTAAATTATTTAAAATTATTTTATTTTTTTATATTATTAATTAAATTCATTTTTTAATCAATTATTAAAAATTGAAAAAAAATGTATCAATGTTTTAAAAATTGAAAATAAAAAAATCTTGCGACATTTATATTATTTTGTTTCATTCAGAACCTTGGAATTGGAATACACACGTGAAAATGAAGGAGCAATTATTAATATACAAAGTTTATTTGTTATGGTTGTACTTCGTCAAAAAATTAGGTAGATCGAAAAAATAAAGAAATAAGAAAATTATTTTTTTTACTATTCTTATTTATTTTATATTTATAAACTGTAAGAAAAATATTCAAAATTATATATGTAAATTCCAGCTATTCTCTGGATGGGCGGTGGGGTTATTCTTCTGAATGCTATCGAACATGAATTCAATTAATATTTACGATTACCTTTTTTTCACCGAAAAGGGAATAATTTTGGGCTAGAATTCTATACTACGATAATATATTGATAGTATTTTGATAATAAATGATAAATATTATTTTTTAAATTCGACTATAAATAATAGATAAATATATAAAAAATGAATGATGATGCTTAATATTTTACTTTATTTGGTAAATTTTTTACAAAAGGAAAATGTTTATGTAGCATTGTTATTTGTATTTCACAACAATTATTTCATTTGCTTGTTCAGTTAACAAGCTTTATTTAAATAAAACGCCCGCCTATAAATAAATTATTGCCAACTTTAATTTTTCATACTGCGATTTTAAAAAGATGTCTTTAAAATTTTTTGATAAATTATCTCAAGACTTTATTGAACTCCTTAATGATAAAGATGATTATAATGTAATTATCATAGTTGAAAATGAAGAATCCTTTACGGCTCATTCAAATATATTAAAGTGTCGATCACCTTCTTTTCGTAAAGAATTAAAAAATATTATCCCAAATGAAAATAATATCAAGACAATCATTAGGCCAACCATTTCTGGTGAAATTTTGGATGCTATTCTCAAGTAAGTTATTTACTATTCTTTAATAATATTTGCTAAATGCTATAAGTACATAAATTAATAATTTTTTATTTCACAAGATATGTTTATGGTGGAATTGTTAACTTAGAGAATGTCGAGACAAAGTTTATTTTTGATTTAATGATTGCAGCTAATGAATTTAAAATTATAGAATTATCTAAAAAACTAGAAAATCTTCTTATTGAAGCTAAAAGTTCGTGGTTAAAGTCTCATTTTTCTCTAGTTTATCGTACAATTTTTAGTGAAAAAAATTTCAAAGATTTAGAAAAATTTTGTAATGATATTATTGTAAAGTATCCAAATCTTATTTTTGATGCTGAGGATTTCTCTTCTCTTCAAGAATCTGCATTAATTTCACTCCTTAAACGAGATGATTTGCAATTAGAAGAGATTAAAGTTTGGGAATATATTATTAAGTGGGGAATTGCTCAGAATTCCACTTTACCTTCAGAACTCGAAGAGTGGACTAAAGAAAATTTTACGACTTTAAAAACTACTCTACAACAATTTTTAC
>CAJVPK010001336.1:0-12093 GCA_910592015.1 Diversispora eburnea
TTTGATATTTATAAATTAAGAAAGGGTCTAGACAAAATGACCTAAACCCTGGGGGTCTAGAATAAATGACCTAAACCTTGGGGTCTAGTTTAAGTTTTCTCTATTCGAATACCTATTAATTATATTATCAAATTTTTACATGACCACATAATTTTGTAAAGAGTGATAAATTACTTATTATTCGCTTACTTTTTATTAAAAAAAATCTGAATACTTTGCATAAGATACAATATACTCTTAGTTTTAATATTAGTTTTATTAGTAATTTGCGAATAGAAAACTTTTATTTAACAATCTTTAATAAATATTTTATGAACTTTTTAGTTCAATTGATATATTAATTTATTTATTAATATTTTGTGGGATAACCTTTGTTTTCAATAATAGCTACATGAATTGGCATATTATTAACAAGATTATTATATTTATCCTTTTCAAGTTTGAACCATTCTTCCTGAAAAATTTTCCATAAATTGTCTTTATTTTTAGGTAATGGTTTATGTGACCTGACTTTTCTATTTAATTCATTCCATAAATCTTCTATAGAATTTAAATTTAAACTTTGTGCAGGCCATGGAAGACTTTTAATATTATTATTTTCCATCCATTTTTTTTACTATTTTTGCAGTATGGATTGGAACATTATCTTCTTAAAAAATATAACTATTGCTATTTTCTAAACTATTAATAAATAGAATTAGATTATTTTTTAACATTTCTATATATATTGCTGCTGTTATTCTACCTTCTAATCCAACTAATGGTTCAAGTTTATTTTTTGTAAAACAACCTCAAATTATTACACTTTCGTGTCCCGATTTAAAAGTTGAAATAAGACATTTTGGATTATGATTTTCTTGGGAATTTCTTCAAACATGTCTTCTTCCATCTCTCCCAAATATCTCAAATCTTAATTCATCACTTAAAATAATATTATTCCACTCATTTATCCAATTTTTTCTTATTTTAGTCCAATTTAACCTTTTCATTTTATTTGCAACATTAACAAAAGGTTTTTTAGCTCCAATTCTTCCATAAATATTATTTGTATGAAGATGCCTTTTAAGAGTAATTTTTTAAGAGTAATTGAACTTATATTTGTTGAAGTGGAAGAAATAAAATTTTCACATATTTCTTTAATATTGGTTCTATGATTTTCATTAAGAACTTGTATTAAATGATTATTATCTCTTTCAGTTATAATACATGATTGACCACTTCAAGAATTTATTTTCTCTAATCTATCATTTTTGTAGACCGAGATAACATCATATACTGTACTTTTTGGATAATTTAGCACTTCAGTTATTTTTCTTTCAACAATATTACATTTTCAAGCATCTATTATTTCATCACATTGAAATTCAGTAAGATCTTTACATTGAGAAGTCATTTTTATAAAATTATTTTTTAAAGAAATAAAAATGGAAGATATAATTTAAGTAAGTTTAAATAAAATTAATAAATTATTAAAAAAATAAAATAATTATAAGTTATATTATTTGAAAATAACTTAATATAGTTTTATCATTATAGAAAATAATTTTTTACAATATATTATACACAACACAATTAAATAAATCAGGTAGCACCTCACCTCTCTCTTAAAATCATATTAGGATACAACAATTTTTTCCACGATCCATGTTATTTAAAACGGAAAAGCATATTTAGCTAATAATTATGATGGTCATACTATATTCTATTTTCAAATTTTATAAATATTTTAAATATTCATGCTATAATTAACTAATGAAAAAATTTTTGTTATATTTTAAGTAAAAATTGATTTATAATAAAATATTTTAAATAAGATAGCTTTGTTTAGTCAAATCTATAAAGAATTCTGAATAAATAGTAAACATGAAATTAAAGTGATGATAATGAACAATTGTCACGAAAATTTTCATATGACTCCATTTTTTTAGCATTCAAGCAGTTAACCGTTCAATTTCAATTTCTTCAAAATAAATTTCAATTTTTTTCATTAACAAATTGTAAAATTAATCATCAATAATCGTATTCTTGATTTTCATTTTTCATTTTTTGGTGATATTTTTAAAAAGATTTCACCGTACCGTTTTAAATCGCGTACAAACATATTCGATGATTTTTAATTGCGAAAGAATTTGACCCGATTTATTTCCACTTTTTTTTTCAATTACCTCTCCCATTAAAAATTAAGAAAATAAAATGATTTTTTGTAAAGAATGCAATCAAAACCAAAACTGTTGTTTTTTGTGGTGGTGCAAGTCATGTTACTCAAAGCAATTCAAAAATGATTTTGATAAATGGACAAGTGAAATGAAAAAATCGATAAATTTATTCAAAATGCTCAATTAAGTGCAGATTGATATAAGAAAGTAATAGAATGGATGCCTTATAATAAATTTAAAGATATTAAAAAAATTGCTAAAGGTGGTTTTGGTACAATATATTATGCTAAGTGGATTGATGGATCTATTTTGGAATGGGATATTGAAAATCAACAATGGAACAGAACTGGTCAAACTGAAGTGGCATTAAAAAAGTTTGATAATTTTGCAAATTTAAATGAAGAGTTCTTAAATGAGGTAAAATATTTTTTGAATTATTATTATGTAATTTTTGAATATTGTATAATATATCACATTACATTATTTAGATGGCAATTCACTTGAAATCAATGGATCACTTTGGATCCATCCGAATTTATGGAATAACAATAGATCCTGAAACTAATAAATATATTATGGTTTCGGAATATATGCTTAATGGAAATCTTAGAGATTATTTAAAAAATCATTTCGATAACATTAATTGGGATTATTTTATTTACATGATTTATCATTTAATTTTAACCAATTTCATTCATTAGATATAGTGCATCAAGATTTTCATCCTGGAAATATTTTAGCAAATAATTTTAAAAAGGATTATTATTTATCTCAGATTTTGGATCAAGTAAAATAGTTTGGCAAAATTTAGAAAATTCTAATAAGAGAAATATATTTGGTGTATTACCCTATATTGCACCAGAAGTTTTATGGGAGGAGAATATCTTTTGGAATTATAGTTTATGAATTAATTACTGGGTTATTACCATATTACATGATAAAGATCTAGCCAGATAAATATGCGATGGATTGCGACCAAAAATTCCGTTTCATACTCCAAAATTAATTACTAGAATAATTTTAAGGTGTTGGGATTCTCGAGCTACTTATAGACTCACTTTATAAGAATTGAATGAAGAATTGGGAAAATACTATGATGATTATAAGGAAAATGATTTTAAAATAATAATGAAATTATAATTCAAATCGATAATGCTGAAAATTTTTCCAAACACCTAACAAATACAACAACTATAAATCCTTATAATTACAAAACACATCCAGAAGCAATTTATACCAGTCGACTACTTAATTATTCAAGTCTTCCAAAACCTAAAAATGATGAAAATTTTGAAAAAGAAATTGAAGAAATATATCTTATATTTATTTTTATAATTTAATTTTATTAATTTTATTTCTATCTTATTTAGTTGCTTCTGAATCAATTAATATGTGTATACCTTTTTCTTAAATTATTTTACTTTTTTTTATGAATTTGATTAGTTTAAAAATAGGGTTTGTAATTGAGATTTTTGATCATAATAAATAATAAATAATATTTTCTAACAATATAATATAATTATTGTTGAATGTATTTTTTTACTAAATCAACCATTATAAAATACAACAGAAATAATTTTTTAAATTTTTATAATTTACAAATTTCATGTACATACATATTTTAACTTAAATTTAATTCAATTTAAATTGATGCATGTTATATAAAATATTTAACATGGTTCAATAATATAACTAATGATTTGGTCTAAAGGGTTTAGGACGGTTTAAGATGTTTAGCATACAGTGAGTTAAACTTAAAGGTGAAATTCAGAAAGTTTTTGTTATAGCGAAACTTATAATTGTTTAATTAGGTTTGGGACTATTGATTATATAAAAAAATTGAAATTATTAATAAAATTAAAAAATTAGAAAAAGTTTAGGATGGATGCTAAACGTTTAGACCGAATCATTAAATATAATTATGATTGTTGATTGTTATTTAATTATATTCTTTATAATGCATACATTTTGTTTTCGTGCAAGACTTTATGGTGGTGTTGATCTTTGATCTCCCTGACAAATAATCCATGTCACATGAACCTATTCTAAGATCCACAAGATGGAAGGAAAGAAAAGATCTGGAACCTGAATGATATATGCATCTGTGCTTCAGCTGATATAGTATCACCGAAACTTTGATTATGGGCTATCAAACACCTTGAATTTATGTTTGTTTATTAGCTACATATTTGCTTTTAATTTTTGTTTGATTTAATCTAATTCAAAATTTTTTTTATTTAACATAAAATTTTAATTTTCAAAAAAACTTCACATGACATATTTATTAATAATCTTTGGTTTATTTGTGCCTCACTTATTTTATATGATTTGTAGCGGTCTAAAAATTTGATCTCGTCACGGAATCAGCAAATTCACAATATATTCACAATATATTCACAATAGAAAAATTTGACGTTACTCAGGTTTTTTTTTTATTAATATAATAGTACATGTCAAAACTTTGAGTACATGAGGGAAATTTCAAATAGTAAATTCGTTGTTGTTGAAATCAACCGACATACAGTATACTCTTTATTTTTAATAATAAAATAGCGCGATCTGTTATACAAAAAAAAAAATACTACATTATTAAAATTAATAAATAAAATAAGAAAAAAATTAAAATGTTATTGTTCAACGAACATAATTTTTGTTTAAAAAATACAATCTGTTTAAATAATAATAATAATAGAACCTTTTAGATATTTGGATCTTGAGACAGGCAAATTGATATTTATTGTTGTTTGATTAATTAATCTAATGATAAAATTTGTTGATAAATACAATTAAATAAATAATTTTATCAAAATTGATGATGATAAATATTATTTTTTTTTTCTTAATAAATTTTTTATAAATAATCCTGAGTTAAAAAAAAAAAAAAAAAAATTCGTTTCGAATTTTAAATACCAATTAATACAGATACAGAACACAAATAAAAAATCTTTCACTCCTCAAAGACTTGATCCAAATATTTCGAAAAATCATATCCATCTGCAGAAATTACACTTGGTGGCATAGTCTCTTGTAAATATGAAACGACATTTGCTGGCAATAAAGATCTTCTCAAATCAAGTTCAGTCACGAAAGACTTATCACCTGCCACAATCTTGAATGATTGACGAAGTTGATCTATCGATGTTTTGTCTTCGGTCACATTAATCATGTAAAAGATAAACTAACAAATTTACGCGTTAAATTATATTTGTTAACAATAAAATTATTATCACAAACAATAATTATTCAAAAAGATTTTTTTTAAATACCTGTTTAAACGATGCTTCTGGTTCTCCTGCGGATGCTTGATAAAACGCAGACTCCAATTCATCATCCTAATGTCAAATAAAAAAATAATAATAATAATTTTTTTTTTTTTATAATATATGACTCTTTTTTTAAACAACTTTTAAATTTACCTCATATAAAATGCCAAGACTAGCCAAAGCAGCTCTGAACTCATAGATATTAAGAGTATTTGAACCATCAGTATCAAAGTGACGGAAAGTGCCTTCAAATTCTTCCAATTGGGCTGGTGTAAGGTTAGTCATGTTTCTTGATACGATCTAATAAAATAAAAATAAATTAATTCAGTATTAGAGATCAGAGGTAATAAAAAAAGATATTAAGGAAATCAAGGAAATATTGAATTAACTAACTTGATTCTCTATGAATGAAGTCTTTTTAGTTATTGATTGTTGTACTAGACCTAATTCAAATCTTAAATCATCCACCGAGAAAATAGTATAATCATTTTCTTCAATATTCGCCTCACAACATTGTCGATTAAGATCTTCAATCTGAGAGAGTGAATTTTCCAACGATTTCAATTTAGTCGCCGAAAGATCTTGAACAATAGAAAGTTGAACCTAATAATTTTGAGAAATTTTTTTGTTATAATTTACCAAAAGTAATAATTCTAAAATAAAACATATTATTTATTATTATTATTATTATTATTATTTTTTACATCTAATTCACCATCCAATTTAGCCAAGGCATGTGAAATGGAGTCCAGATTTTTTTGAAATTCATTGGCGGAACGAGCAAATGATTTACGTAAATTTTCTTTAATCCTTTATTGAGAAAGAGAAGGAAATATATAAAATATAAAAATTAATGGGTAAAATGTTGAACGTAAAAAATTCATTTTTCCAATTTATTAAATTAACTCACAACTCACTCTCTTATTTCATAATTAATGGCTTTATATCTTTGTGCTTCAGCAACCAATAAACTTTGCCAAACATTATCCAAATCAGCCAAAGTTAATCCAGGTCGTGGATGATAAGGTGGTAAATCATAAGTTTTTAATTTAGTTTGAATATTACCAAGTAAAGTATCAATATCAGTTTTTTCAGCAACCCAATTTCTTTTTTCACCATTTTTATAATGAGCAAATTCGGAAGCTTGTTGTTTGGCATTTAAATAACTTCCATCAAATCTAGAATTTTCCCATTCGGATTTCTTATCTGAAACATTTTGCATTAACTATGTCGAGAAAATATATATATATTAAATAATCTTAATAATAATAAATTATAAAATTATAAAATTATAAAAAATTGATTTTTTTTTAAACGTTTGTAAATAATTAATAATTACCTGTTTAACGCGTCTTTCATAATCATGACTCATGTCCCACGCTGATCTCATAACATCTGCAAATTTTGAAACTCTTCTACCAGCAGTTTCTATTTTGTCTATAATTAAAAAAAAAATAATATAATTAATGATATGATATATAATAATAATTAAAAATAATTAAAAATAATTAAAAATAATAAAATATATAAATTTACTCACCAAGATGAGAAAATGCGTGGAAATATAAAGCAACGTATGTCATAACAGACCTTTCATCAGGTTTCTGAATATCACAAACATCTTCCACATCCAACAATTGCTAAATTCAATTAGAAATACTTAAATAAGTAAATTATTGGTTTTTATAATTTTATTTATTTATTTTTTGAGTTTTTTTTTTTTTTTTTTTTTAAAAAAAAAAAAAAAAAAGGATAAGAAATAATAATTTTTACCTACCGGTACGTCAAGATGAGTTGAAGCAACTTCAAAGGCCAAAGCAGTATTTCCATGACGATCACTCTGATTAATGTAAAATAAATTCATAAATTAAGAAAAAAAAAGCGAATTTATTGAATATATATATATATATATATATATTAACATAATGCGAACCTTATCCAATGCATCATAATCCAAAAGATCCGGTCGATGTCGATGAATTAAAGCACAACTATATTAAAGAATAATTAACGTATTGGTAAATAAAATATTAATTAAGCAATAATAATAAAACAATAATGATAATGAAATTAATGAAAATAGGAAATCTTACAATGCTAAACCATCCTGCCAACTTTACATATATAATATAAGGTTAAAATAGAATAATCATAAGTATTTTATACTAAGAAGAAAAGAAAGAAAAATATTATTAATAATTTTAAAAAATTTCACCTATAAGTAAAATCACGCACGTCAACTTCAGAATAAGGAGCAGTTTTTCTTTGACACCAAAGTAAAAGACCTTCTTTTGCAGTGAGACCTTCTTGGCTGTGAAAAATCAATTCAAAAATCAATTAATAAATAAATATGAAATGAAACAAAAAAAAAATAATATTTTTCGTTTAATAAACCTAATATCTGCAATTGTGAATCGTAAAATTATAGTCCAAATCATTCCCAGAATAAGCTTATGGTTACAATCAATAATATCTAAAAAAAGTTTATAATTGGGAAATTTTAAATATTATTAAATTAACGATTAAAATATCTCAAAATATTTTAAAAAAAATTATTTCAAAATTATTCAAAATATTTCATCAAATATTTCTTCATTCATTCATTCAATCAATCAATCAATCAATCAGGAAGAAGAAGAATCTTACTTGTCTTTCTGATCAAGATAAACTAGTTAGAGCCATTAAATAATATAAATATATAATAAATATATATATTATCTCTACGTTTTATTCACTATTTACCTTCAGCACCAATATTAGTTAATGATACACCTCGATGTTTAATAAATTCTAAAGCTTTATTCACATTTTCAACTTTTTGTATCCTCATTTTAGGGTGTTTGTTATACTTTCCAAATGATACATTTCCAATAATTTCCTTATGAATTTTAATTTATTAAATTTATTTTAATTTTTTTTTTGAATTTATTTAATTTTTCTTGAATTTATTTTAATTTATTTTTTTTTTAATTTAATTTATTTTTTTTTTTAATTTATTTTCGTGTTTTTTTTTTTAATTTAAATTTATTTTAATTTATTTTGATTTATTTTAATTTAATTTATTTTAATTTATTTTAATTGTTAATTAATGAATTAATAAACTAATTGCTCACCAAAAGTTGAATAAGATATACTCCATCAGACATTTCATTAATCAAATCTGTTATTGGATTAATATTTCTATCAGATAATTTGCTGTTAACCCTTTTTATCAAAAGATTTAAAGAAAATAGATCAATGACGCAATAAATGATGAATTGTTTATTATAATAAAATTTATTACATAATTAATAATTTACCATTTTGTAAAAGTTTTTTCTTGAATCGTTTCCCATGTTCGATCCATCAATTTTTACTGATAGAAAAAAAAAAGTAAAAAAATAGTTTGCAAAAAAAAAAAAAAAATCATCAAACCGTAAGTATTCATTACCCGTTATCTTCTACAATTTGATGATTTGATATAAGAAACAAAAGGTTGTAAAAATGAATAAACAAATAAACACGTTCGATGATACAGAAATATCTATATAATTTAAAGGAGATTTATTTTTTTTTTTTAAAAAAAAAAAAATGAGAATAATACAAACATTACATTAAATTACATTAAAGAGACATAAACTGACATTAACTGATAAGCGATTGTTTGAACATCGTAAAAAAATCTTGTATTTCTGTCGTACATACATTAATCAACAGAAATTTCCAAATGTATTTCATTTATTAAATTATTATGTACACATTCTCTGCAAGTACGCCGAGAACCTATACAAATTGAGATCATTTATTTATTATTATAAATTACTAAAATTAATTTTTTCAATTTTTTCGTAATTACTTTTTTCACCATGAAAAATTATAATTCGATTAATGTGAATAATAATAATAATAAAGAGATTATTGACAACAACAACAGTAGTAATAACAACAATAATAATAGTAGCAATAATAATAATGGCAATAATAATAATAACAACAATAATAATAATAATGGTAATAACCGTTATTTGAAAGCTTCGAATATGACGATTGAAAATAAAGATTCAAAAGCTATTCAAATCGATACTCCCTTAAAATCTCCGGTATTCCCGATGAACCTTTCGGACCCTCCAGAAAAGAAATTAAAACCTATTCAAGATGCTATTTCTAACGCATTTCAATTATTTAAAGAAAGTAAAATCTTTTCATCAGATAAATATATTCAAAGGAAAAGTAATAAGATAGCGAATGAAGATAGTGTCTTTTATATTACTACTTTACAATCAATTGATTATAGTAAAAAGATGATCTTTCATTCGGAAAATGTTATTGAATATACTCAAAATCGTAAAATTCCTACAACTGATGATAAACATTATTTACAAAAGATGTCAATTCCAAAAAATCTTATTAAAGATAGTTTGGATTTAAAGGAATCAATTAAAGGATTGAAAAATGATTATGAAGGAATATTAAAAAGTTTAGGATCAATTCAAGATGATCTTCGTGAATATAAATGTGATGTTAGTGAACGTATACGAGCAATTCCTTATTATGAATCACAAATCCAAGTTCATAAAAATAAATCCCAAATTCATTCTTATAGATCTAATAATTTCTTTCTTTTTGGTGGAGGAATAATTTTTGGGGCTTTATT
Organism: Diversispora eburnea; assembly: GCA_910592015.1. NCBI lineage: Eukaryota > Fungi > Glomeromycota > Glomeromycetes > Diversisporales > Diversisporaceae > Diversispora > Diversispora eburnea. The sequence continues at coordinate 10,053 of CAJVPK010001336.1, forward strand.
AATAGTAATTTGCGCTCTAGGTGATATTTATTCATCCATCATTTTACCCATTAATTTAACGATGATGATATTTGGTTTCTTATCGGTTGGAATAGGTTTAATATTTAAAATGACTTCACGTTTACATTTAAATGAAGTTGTTAACATTGATGAAGAATTACAATTTACTAAAAATTTATCGGTAACCACGAATGATAATGAAATACGAGAATTAGAACTTCATTTGATTGATCTCATTTGGCAACTCAAAATGATTCTCGCTTATTGGAAGAAATATCAATTAAATTTAGAAAATCTCATCGTTGAACTTGGACATGGAAATATTAATATAGATCAAGTTGATGATTTTTGGTTTACAATAAAACAACAATGTGAAATTTATAATAAAATTGTAAAGAATATTTTAGATAATATTGACATCGCCCATGGAAAACAAGTAAGTTAATAAACAAATAATATAAATAATATCAATTAATTAATTAATTAATTAATTAATTAATAATATTTTTTATTCACAAATTTATTGATAAATTTTAATCGTAATTATTTAGGAAAACACGAAATAATACCTTTAAAGATATTTTTATTTATTTTATCTTTATCGTTATTATTTTTATCTTCATTGTTATTACCTATATGTTAATCTATCTATTTATCTATTTATCTATTTATCTTTATATTATTATTATTATTATTTATTACCTATATTATTATAGTAAAAATTTATTTATTATTATTATAGGCATATGATTTCTAAAGGCATTTTTTTTGACCATTTATTATTATCATTTTTATCATTCTTATTATATAGTAAACAGAACCAGTAGATAATATAGACAAAATATATATTTAATAACATGTTGAAATAAATATGTATTTTTTTTTTTATATAAAATTCAAATTGTAAATATATAATGAAAAATTATCGTAAAATTTTGTAAATTATATTTTTTTTCTGTTTTATTCGTCATTCCATTTAATAGATAATAACTATTTATTATATGTCAATTATGATAAAGTTTATAAAATGTGGGAAGTATATTTCATTGACTTGTAAATTTTTTCCCTTCAAGGTGGTGATACAAGAGGTTAACGCGTTTCGTTATTTTTAATGAGACTTTACTAATTTTTTTTTTCTTAAGTAGGTGAATGTCAAAATTAATCTGCTTCTTAGTTGTTTGTTTGTCATTTCTAGTAACAATTTTGAGCGATGCTTTAAGAAATTTAAAAAAATTACACTACTGTTATACTAACTTTTGCTTTTCGTAGGTTGGAAATTCGTCGTGCCAGAAATCTTGTAAATTAAAGGAATATATATCAGACTTTATAAAACTTGAAGTATAATTCTTTGAAAACGAGTGCGTTAATTCAATGTAAAAGTTTAATTACATATAATACTTGTAATTGAAGCAACACTAATATCAATGCTTCTGCCGCTAATTATTTTAGGAATTTAGTAAATAAAAATCTTAATTTTTATTATTATTAATATTTTAAGCTGATAAATTTAAATTCATTAAAAAAACAAAATACATTGTAATATAATAACTAGACTACTAGTATGTCTGAAAACCCATCAACCCACCACCCTACTTAACGAAAACTCATATATTTTTTACTTCAGATATTAAATAATATTATTTCAAATTCTATATGAATTAATTAATTAGATATCCATCTCATTATTGGATCAGCGCGTCATCGGGGCTGTAGCTGAACTGATAATCAAATGGCTTTTAAATTCTTTGATTTAGCTACCAAATAATTGGTATAAAAATCACCTCCTCAAATCTTTCAATAAGAAAAATTTACAACATTAACAAGATTTATCTTGCATATAGGTATTGAGTAGATTTGAAAAAAGGATTCCAGATTTATTATAAAGTTGCAGATGAAGGGTTCCATATAGCTTTAAATTGTATGACGTATTTATTGAATATATTTGTGTTGAAATGTTAAAAAATCATTAAAATTATATTTAAAATCTAAACAAAAAGGAAATCTCGTAGCAAAATCAAATATTTGTTTTTGTTGTGAAAAT
>CAJVPK010001337.1:0-12077 GCA_910592015.1 Diversispora eburnea
TTCAAGATTAAATCCTCATGTACTTTCTTAAACTTAATAAAAATAAAAATCTTAACACTCTCCTTAATTTAATTTTTGAAACTAAATTAAAAAAAATGTATAACAAATGTAACACTAATTAACATTGTCAATTCCAATCTTATTTATGTGGTGGATACCCAAAAAAAAAATAAATGGCTAGTTATATTAATAATCCGTAACAAGAAAATGATATGATGAAAGACTTATGCAACTATATTATTAATTTCATTAATTTATTATTGTTGTTATAATCATAAAATTAATTAAATAATATTTATGTTCCTATGATTTAAAATCTGATTCAAATGTGATTCACAATAATCATTAATAATAACGACACAAATAACAACATGAGTTCCTGTGTTTCTGAGAAAGATTTCAAGGCCATCTTCTCTTTGGACAAATGAACCATGAAAGATAATTGCTGCCTCTAATATTAAAAAATAAAATTAAAAAGATTGATTTTACCATTTTGAAATTGATATTAAAATTATCTTTTCTTTTTTCATGTTATTCTTAATGATCATACAAATATCTTATCTATTAAGACTAGAACTGATTTTGAAAACCAAATAATTGTGGAAAAAATTTAATTAAAAAATAATAGTTATTTATTTTTTTTTTTAATCTTTTTCTTCATATATATTTCGTACCATTATTATAGAAAAATAATTATATCATCAAACGTTATTATACTATACTAGGAAATTGTAAGTCCGGAGCAATAATTGTGTGTTCTTTATCTACAACAATCATTATCTAAAAATCGGACAGACACCTGTCCCAAGTTACTTTTTTTGATATTTTCTTATTGATGCATCAAAACGTAACTTTGGTATCGCTTTAACTCGCCCATTAAGTGTCCTCCAGACAATCAATTAAAATTTTGAATACGTTGCATTGTGACATTCTTGGAATATTTATCAGATGACATTTTTGTTTACTTATAGCGTGTAAGGTAATAGGTATTACGAATAGTTTCGGATCGACCAATTTAGTAGATATTTGAGTATAAATCAACTATCACGCGGTTATAATTTGATACTCATATCACTAATATTATCGTTACAATGCAATGTTACAAACATTAAAGCGTAAAAAAAAATTTCTCGGACCCTAGAGATAGTATGTGTAAATTTTATTATTATTGCCTAATAACAGAAGTAAAAATAACAGCTAGTTAGCATAAAGAAAGATTTTTATTGTACATCTAACAAAAATATTATTATTAATTTAAAAATCAAAGTTAAAGGAATTTATGTATTTGTGGTGTGCTAAGTAATATTAATAATAATATTTTTTTTTTAGATCGATCAAAAAGATTGCAATTACTATTTTTGAAAGTGCATATTTTTTGTACGTACATATATTTATTTATTCTATATCTAAGAAATTATTTTTAGTTATTACTAAACAACTTAGTGTAACAAATTTTTTTCTTCATTTCCGTCAAAAATAAAATAAAAAAGCTTGACACTAAATTTTCGCGGGCTTGAATCCACAAAATTTATCTTTTTTTAAAAAATTAATTAAAATTTTTATATCTATTATTTCATCATAATGATACGATTAGGTTTAAATTTGATAATAGCGTGGATAACAATTTTTTCGGTATGTCTTGGAATTTTTACATATAATGAAACTAATACATACTCCACACCACCACGGATATGGCAACACGGGGAATATATCGATGGGACAGTGGTTCTTCGAATTATTAGTAGTGATCCTAATAAAACGTCTACATCTACTACTGGAGTGTGGACAAAACCAGTGTTGTCTTTACGCATTATTCATCCCAATGGAACAGTCAATGAAAAAGACATAGACAAAGACCTAGAGATTCAAGAATTTAACTGGTTCATTTTTACAATTCCTGATGTTACTGATAACCAGGACCCTATAAATGTATATGCGCTTCAAAGGGGCTACTTAATTGTTAGATACTTTAGAGCTTCAAATACGACCGATATTACAACTTACGAAGAATGGGGACGTATTATTGATTGGAATGGCAATTTATATAAGTAAATATTTTTAATAATTCTATCATAATCATATTACATCATATTATCTTTAATAACAATGACAATTATTATCTAAACTATGAAGTGAAGTAAATTTCGGGAGGGCTTACATCAGGAATGGTATATGGTACCCATCATTAACGGCGATAGTAACTAACGTTGATCCATCAAAAGGTTTTATAAGGACAGCTGCGGAGAATGCAACTTATGTCGAGTGGCAACAATATATGATGTGAGTTTTTATATTGACATACGTTTGATATTATGAATTTTAAAATTTTACAATTTAAATTTTATTTTTAGAGACGATTTATTTGATCTTATAAAGTTATCAGAAGGAAATATTACATTTCCCCAAAGTGGAACTTCTGCAGTAATTAATATCATAGCTACTGTTGACGAGGGTTATAGTATAATTATGGGAAATTCCATCAACTCCACTAATTCCGACAATCTTTTGGAAATTTACGCCACGGTGCATTATTTAAAAATAGGATATAATGGTACACAATTTGATACACCAAAATTGCTTTATCAATCATCCCTTCCTAATATTACAATATCTCGTATGTTTTGTGGATTTTCAAGTACTCAAGTTTGTATACTTAACGTCATACAGACACAGAACAATGGAACACAGAGCAATGTCAAAAATTATTATGTGAAACTTGATTTCTTATCATCTGGTTCTGTTATAAAAATTACCCCATTAATCAGCTTACCCAATTTACCCTTAAATTATACTACAGGATGGCAAGTGGAAAGTATTCCTTATGGTGGTTATTTATTTTATGGTTATTTTCAGGATGCAAACGGTCGTAACAATGCTTATGGATACTATTATAACGAAATCGAAGATTATTATAAGGAATGGGATTTTCCTGAACCATCAGTTTTAAATTCGCGAGGAACTTTGATAATTATGCCTAATAATACTCTATTAGTATCACTAAGAGAAAATAATAATACATGGAGTTTTAATACCACTGATATTCCTAACTACTCAGGGCTTTCGGATAATGGTTATTTAAATCTTCTAGTAAATTCTACAAGTCCCCGAATTAATTCTAATATAACAAAGGATACGAAGAATATTACAATCACATATCATGAACCAGTAGAACTTTCTGATGGATTTATTTGGATCTATCGAATTGTTGACAAATTTACTACTCAAAACGTTACTCGACAATTTGTTAATGGCAACATTGATGAATTTTGTTCCATCTCTGATGATGGATTAACTGTAATTGTAGAAGTTATCAGAAGTACCTTTAGTTATCCTAATAGCCAATATTATGTTAAAGTTGATAATAATTTTGTAAGAAGCAAATTATTCGGTGAACCCTTAATGGGTATAGATGATAATATTTGGAAATTTTATACAAGTATGTAAATGAATTATTTTTAATTATATGTTGTCAATTTAAATATTAAATATTTTCTCTCTTTATATTCTGAAACGGTTTTTAGGTTTTATTGAAGAACCTTTTGCAGGTAAATTTCAGTACAATTGTTATTATGTGTGTTTAATATAATATCACTCAAAATGTATTGAAATTTTCTACAATAGGCACAACATCTGGAGCGATGCGTTTGACTGCAGAAGGCACCCTACATTACTATAATCTTAATTCAACTAGAAAAAATAATTTCTTTCAAGATATAATAATTGAATTATCTAAAATTCTTTCTATTAGTTCTAATCGACTAAGTACAAGTGAGAAAATCCAAGTTGATAACGTAAATTCTCAAATATTTATTGAACTTAGAATTCAATCATCCAGAACTGAAAGAAGTGTAAAATCTATTATGGATGATTTAAATGAGATGATTAAATATAAAAGAATAACTTCCATTAGTTTATTTCCTAACACGCATTATTTAGATAAAGATTATGGATTTGTACCAAGTCGTGAGTATACAGCATATTGAATTTAAACTTAGTTAACATATTTCCATTACTAATCACTTTTTTTTTTATTAGAAAACTTATGGGAAAAATACAAGTTGACATTTGTGGTTGCTATGTCAGCACTTGGAATTTTAGTAGTTCTTTTCTTATTGGCATATAAAAAGATCGAAAGGTAAAAAAAAAAAAAGACATCTTTTTTGTTTAAAATATTATAGAAAATGGAAATTTGTGTGTATTAACATTATTTAAATTTTCTTAAAGGGCTTAAAGGGTAACATGGCTGTTTTAGAACTTGGATTAATTATTTTTGATTTTGTAATAAATTCCCTTTTCGTCAGTAAAAATGGTAAAGATGTTAAAGAATTATATATTCCAAGGTAAATTTATCAATTAATATACATTACATATTTATATTATATTATTAAAAACTTATATAAATATGTATATAAATAGTCTCATGTTCTTGACTGTTCCAACAGTTGTCAACATTATTTGGGCATTTATTATTATCTTTGATGAAAACAAATCTAAAACTTTCTTAGATTGGTTCGGTCAACATGGAATGGTGGCATTAATATTTACAGTTTTATCAGGTGCTGATATTGAAGCATTAAGTATTCTCCATTCAAATATGGCCGGGTTTGAATTTTTCAATGCTCCATTTTCAACTAAAGGAAAAAATAGAATCTTTCGGGCTTCTTGTTTAGCCATTTTTTTTAAAGATATACCGCAAGTGATCATTCAGGTCAGTCTTCAAATTATTTTTATTTATATGAAAAATAAATTATTATTTGTTTCGTTTTCTAATTATAAAAATTTCAATACTTTTAGATATTATACCAACAAAGTGTGGTTAGATATGATATAATTCCTCTTTTTGCACTCATTTCTTCATGTCTTAGCTTATTAATAAATATTATTGGCAGATTTTTTCAAATAATAAATATTTGTCGACACATATATTTGGATGCACCAGTTGCTGAACAAAATTTCACTTCAGATGAATTAATATCTCATTCAATTCACGTCAAAGATAAAAAAGGAAAAAATAAATTGACAAAAATAAGTTCAAAGGTAGTTTTCAAGAAGTAATATCTTGATAAACATATTATTATTTACTTTAATAATATTGAGGTAAATTATGCACTTTTGTGGGGAAATAATAAAATATTTTAATATTTTAATTGGTGAAATTTATGTATAATTTAGAAAATTGTAACATCAACATTGATAATTTTAATTTTCAAAAAATTGTATATTTTGTTTTTTATTATTAAAAGTATAAATAAACGAGTCCTCAGGTCTATAATCACCGCTTTATTCAGTCCCAAAATTTTTTTTCTAAAACAGAACCATAATGTAAAAGGAATAACCTATGAATTTTCATATTATTGACATTTCCGAGTGTATTTCTTTGTTCGGAAAAATCTTTACATAAATTTTGCATGAAAGTAAATAAAATATTTAAAGAAATAAATGTTACAATAGTTTGGATGATAGTTGTCGGTCATACCTAAAATACAATGTGAGACAAAAGTCTTTTACGATTCTTTTTGCCGATTTACCATCGTCTGTTCAGACAATGATCAAAATTCCACACATTTGGAAACATTAGTATAAGGAATATAAGAGAAATACAGTAGAGAACGAATATTCCAAGATTAAAAACTTATTATAATACCACAAAACTAAAAAAAAATCTGGGAGTGTAAAACATAAAAAATGGCAAGGAGGCCAGTTTGTAAGAAGGAATCCCTCAATGTCTTTGCGGACTTAAGTAAGCAAATTGTTTAAAATAATGTAAATCCATCACAAAACAATTTTACGACATTTGAAAATACTGGGGATATAACAAAAAAATTGCTAATAGTAAAACAGTTAGAAAACAAAAGTGCCTAGAATAGGCACAAAAACATCCTAATTATAATTGGGAAAAAAACAGCATTTCAGATGAAGCAGCTTTTCAACTATTTAGGAATACAATAAAACATTGGTACAAAGGAGCTGACCATTCAAATTTTTTGCTTGGGGTGGATTTAGTGCACAAGAAAAAACAAGCCTTTTTTGGTTTTGAAGAATCATGGATGGTCCATTTTATGTCAATATCTTAAGACAATACTTACCCGAGATTACAAGAATGTTGAATAATGAATGGTGATTTCAATAAGATATAACCCAAAGCATGCAAGTCGTATAGTCAAAGAATTTCTTCGAGAAAATTTTCCTGAGGTAATCAATTGGCCATCTAATAGTCACCTATTTAAAATTTATGGAGTGCTGTCAAAGTGAATGTGGAGAAGCGGAAACTAATAAATTTGGTGGAATTAGAACAATTTATATAGAAGAATGGAGTATTATTAATTTAGTAAAAAAGAATATTTCATATTAATCTATTGCTTTCAATGTCTCGAATAATCAAATTTGCACGCTAATCTAATTGTCCGTTGTTGCGCAATAACCTAATAAATTTGTCCAAGACTTTTGTCCCACACTGTATACTCACTCACATTAATTGATTCATTTGTAATAGCATCAATGATCTAAGAATGATGATTCAAAAAGTGTATTCATGCTCCAAATTTTTTTGATCAAGAATAATGAATGATGTTGATGAATGACTTAGTAATGTTATAATCGACTCATTGATTATATCTAAATTTGAATATAATTTTTTAAAAAAAACTAAATATAAAAAAGATTATTAAATAATATGCTGTTTTGATGGTTTATATTTATATATTTATATAATATTTTTTATAATTATTTACAACACATAGACAATGACAAATAATTTAAATAATTAGAACCATTAATTTAAGGATAAGGTAGTTCATTCATCTATAAAATTCGTTTCGATACATATGCAGTTCACTGGTCATATAATATTGTATTATTAGAAAGTCAAATATACGAATACAATAAATCATACATCATTACAAAATAAATTATCACTAATAAATCGACTCGAGAAAATTATATAATTAAAAAATTTAAAAATTTGCTAATAGAGAAGATGTAGAATCAAAAAGTATATCCAAATTTCCAATATATCCATCAATCTATTCAGTATAATAAATGATACCAAACCACCTTTTGCTATTCCTTTAATACCTTTAAATCTATTATAAGATATCTATTTTATTACTTTCCGTGAGACTTTTAATTTTATAGTAATTTATACTTGGTAAAATAAATAAAATTGAGTCTATAGTTTAATTTTTGTTAATATATTAACTTAACTAATTTATTTTGGCAATACAATATGATTTATATGAGATTTATAGTAGTTTATTATGATAATTATATCTAATGAAATATAAACGAATGTTTCAGACATTGATGGTTATCCATAAATAATGGCAAAATAATTTAATCCGATTTTTAGTAGTTTAAATTATGTATCAATTAAAACTAATCAAAGTCAAGATGGTGGTAAATATTTTATTATATATCAAGATTAAATAATGTATAATTATAAAAGAGTTCGATGATAATATCAATATATTTTTGTTGTTGTCTTATCTTTATGATTATTATTGTAACTGTTATGATTATTTTTATTTAATATAAACCTATTCATCTTTTTTTCTTTTCCCTTAGTGAAGCGATTAGTTCAAAGAGAAGTTGCTATTATCATAAATTAATTAAATAAATAAATATTTATGTTATTATGATATAAATCTGATTCAAATGCGATTAATAAGTTCACAATAATCACTAATGACACATGTTATTTCTGAGAATGATTTTAAGGCCACCTTCTCTAAATGAACCTTGAAAGATAATTGCATTGGTGCTTCAAATATTTAATGATCATACAAATATCTTTATTATCTATTAAGATTAGAATTGACTTAAAAAACCAAATAATTGTGAAAAAATTTTTTTTCTTCATATATATTTCGTATGTATCAAAAATTAAAAGTTTATTAGCTGATGAAGATATTCATAAAATAATTATTGAATATCTCTGGAGAGAATGTTGTAATGTAACTGTAAATATTTTAAAGAATTTATTGAACAAGTTTTTCCAATTGTTGGAATTGAAAATAAAAACAATTTCATATAATACAGTACGAGAATGGTTAAAGCATTTTGGTTTACTGGATATAAAGGTGTTTATTATTATGATGGACATGAGCGATCTGATGTACTTGAATATCGACAGTATTCTATGTTAATGCTGGCATTAAAACCTTTGGAAACTGACATCAACCTCTTCGTAAAAAAGGATCCTGATTAAGTTTACATGTTAGTGAATTTTCAACAGAAACTGATGGCAGATTGAAATTTGTACAAAAAATGAAGCATGTGTTATTATAAAACCAGGTGTAAATCGCGATGGATGGTGGAAAAATGGAGACTTAATTAAACAGGCAAGTAACATGCTTTTGTCTTTTATTAAATCATTATATAATAATTTTGATTCATTGATTTATTATTAGATTACTGAAAAGGCTTTACATATTTTAGAGAAGTGTTATCCAAACACTATTGGAATAATGTATTTGGCAATGTAACATCTCATGGAGCATATACAGAAGATTCTATAATTTCATCAAAAATGAATCTTAAAACAGGTGAAAAAGGAAGGTTTAAAATGGAATGGTGTCAGATGGAGCAATACAGTCAATGCATCTTCCAGATGGTCAACCAAAAGGTATTCATTTAATTTTGGAAGAATGTGGATTGTGGCCTGAAAGAGGTCTAAATCGTATTTGTTCTGATTGTAAGAAACATTTGCCAATTAAAAATGATTGTTGTGCAGTCCATATCCTTTCACTTAAACTTGATTTTATGGCTCAAAAACCATTAATTAAAGAGGTAATTGAAAATCATGGATGTAAAGCTATATTCTTCCAAAGTTCCATTGTGAACTTAATTTCATTGAAATGTTTTGGGGTATCGCAAAACAATATACCCATAACAATTATGATATTCATTCAAGAGATTAGAAAATATTGTTCCCGAAGCATTGGATTCAGTATCATTGCATGCTTGTCATTCTTGGGGATTTATGGATGTTTACAGAAAAGACTTAACAGTATTTCAGCTTTATATATTATAAAGCAATACAGATCTCATCGGAGAGTTCCTGAGAATGTAATAAATTACATCAAATAATTAAATTTTAATATGATAATAATAAATTTCATATCGATTTTATTATTTTTAAATATCATCCAATAAAATTCGTTCCATGTGATTTATATATAAACCAGAAACTTTTGCCGTAATATATAAAAGTGGTGACTTTAGACATATTAATATTAATTATTCTCCTTCGACTAATAGGAACTAACACACACCACAAATATATAAATTCTTTTAACATTGATTTTTAAATTAATAATATCTTTTTATGTACCATACATATTATTTCTGAATAAAAATCTTACTTTATGCTGACTAGTTGTTATTTTTTTATTTCTGTTATTATAATACAATAATAAAACATAATCTCCAAGGTCCTTTTACGTCATTCTGTAAAAGTATTAACCATATTAGATGTTTGTTTGTAACATTGCATTGTAACCCGAAATAACGATAATCTCATTACACACTACAAGTGAAGAATTATTTCCAAAAGAAGAGTAGGAATAAAATCCACGTTTGAATTTTTATTCATCAAAATAATTATTTTTCTGGAATAAAGGTACGAAATATATATGAAGTAAAAAATTATGAAAATATATTATTATAATTAATTAAAATTTTTTTTAATCAATTCTTCACAACTCCACAATTTAAAATCAATTCTAATGATAATAAAGATACAGTATATGAAAAAATAAAGGATAATTTTAATGTGATTTCAAAATGGTAAAATCAAATCTTTGATAATGAAAAATTTTTCAATTAAATTGTTATTTTTTTAATATTATCTTTTATGGTTTATTTGTCCAAAGAGAAGATGACTTTGAAATCATTCTCAGATCAATTACTCAACGTAACTATTAACAAATAAAAATTAAAATTAAAAAGAATGACATTATCATTGTATAAAAAAGCTTTATTTATCGAAATCATTATCATTTTATGCTTATTTAACTTTAACTTGCATCCATCAAATAAAGAAAAACAGGCAATTTTTTTTCATTCAAAAAACGGACATGAAGATAACAATGTATAGAATGTATAGGCAAAAACAGGGAGGAAGATTGTTGACTACTTAAGTCAAAAATTTTAGCTTATTTTTGATTATTTGATGTGTGTTGTTTTAGACTTTATCTTCAAACAATGTAAAACTTCTTATTCCATTAAATAATATACTAACTTGCTGTAATAATTTTTATTTATGTATTTTAAATTAAATTTTTGATGTATCTTTACAGTTGAAACAATTCATTCCTTCTTGAAAAAGATTTATAATTAAAACAATAAAGTTATTATTTTCTATCACTCTTTCAACCACCCAACATATATCAATAGTTAGGATCACGCTATTCTGCCATAGTAATGCTGTTACCACTTTTTTTGTTAACTTTTTTTTTGATTAAATCATTAATTCGAAGGTATATCATGATGCTACAGTTAGATAAATTGATTTATTGTGATCATATCTGATGTTTATCTTATAAAACCTCCATAAATACGATGAATAACTTTTTAAACAGACCAGAGGTCAAATATTAACTCGCTTATTTATACTTTGAATATAGATATTTCCTAATAATTAAAAACAAAATATATAATTTTTTTTTGAAAAATAAAAATTATCAACGCTGATGTTAATGAATAAGTGATAATTTTCTAAAAATACATAAATTTCGCCAATTAAAATATTAACATATTTTATTTTTCCCACAAATGTGCATAATTTACCTCAATATTAAAAAATAAATAATAATACATTTTATCAAAATATTACTTCTTGAAAACTGCCGTCAGAACTTCTTTTTGTTAATGTATTTTTTCCTTTTTCATCTTTGACGTGAATTGAATGTGACATTTATTCATCTGAAGTGAAATTTCTTTCTGCAGCTGGTGCTTTCAAAGATCCATATCGACAAATTTTTATTGTTTGTCCAACAATATTTATTAATAAGTGAAGACATGAAGAGATGAGTGCAAAAAGAGGAATTGTATCATATGAAACCACATTTTTAAAGTATAATACCTAAAAAATATTGAAGATTTTTATAATTAGAAAACAAAACAAACCAATAATTTATTATTTTTCATATAAATAAAAAAATTATTTGAAGACTGACCTGAATGATCACTTGCGGTATGTTTTCAAAAAAAATGGTTAAACAAGAAGCCCGAAAGATTCTATTTTTTCCGTTAGTTGAAAATGAAGCATTGAGAAATTCAAACACGGCCATATTTGAATGGAGAATACTTAATGCTCCAATATCAGTACCTGATAAAACTGTAAATATTAATGCCACTATTCCATGTTGACCGAACCAATCTAAGAATAAATAAATGAATAAGTAAATAATTATGTAAATAAAATATGCAATGTATATAAATTGATAAATTTACCTTGGAATATATAATGCCCTAACAATCTTACCATTGTTGCTGGCGAAAAGGGCATTATTACAAAATCAAAAATAATTAATCCAAGTTTTAAAAAAGCCATGTTACCCTTTAAGCCCTTTAAGAAAATTTAAATAATGTTAATACACACCAATTTCCATTTTCTATAATATTTTAAACAAAAAAGATGTCTTTTTTTTTTACCTTTCGATCTTTTTTATATACCAATAAGAAAAGAACTACTAAAATTCCAAGTGCTAAATTAAAATACACAAATGGCAACCCGAATTTTTCCCAAAACCTTTCTAATGAAAAAAAAAGTGATTAGTAATCGAAATATGTTAAATAAGTTTAAAATTCAATATATACTCACGTTGTTGTTCGAATCCATACTCTTCATCTAAATAATTCGTGTTAGGAAATAAACTAATGGAAGTTATTCTTTTATATTCAATCATCTCATTTAAATCATCTATAATAGATTTTACACTTCTTTCAGTTTTGGATGATTGAATTATAGTGAGGCGGCACGAAAATAGCCGGAGTCACGGGGATGATGGAGGATGATATGTGTCACTATTTGGATGAATTATCCTTGTGTGTCATCCATCATCCAGGATGACTGT
>CAJVPK010001338.1:0-12028 GCA_910592015.1 Diversispora eburnea
AATACAGATATGAATAAATATGATAATAAAATATATAAATAAATAATTAATAAATATAAAAATAAAAGCAGAGGTAATAACGAATAAAGGTTATGAAAATGGTTAATTACATCAAAGTAAAAAGAAATACCCTAATAATATATAAGGCTCAAGTAGCAAGTTGGAAAGTTAATATTATACTTAATAGTGGCTCTTTTATTAGCATTATTTTAAAGAACTTCAGGAAGTCATTAGGAAGAAAGATTGATAAGTTTCTAATAAGAAAATAATTAACATCTATGGTGGAAGATGTTCTAGTATGGGAGTCATAACTTAAGTACCAGTTAAGTTAGGAAGCATAACTGTAGTAATAGATATGGAAGTCATAAGTACAACTAGATACACTTTAGTTCTTGATGCCAACTGGTTAAGAAAGTGAATATAATTATTGATTATCAGGAATATAAATTAACATTAAAGAATGATGAAAATACCATAAAAATTTTTTATAAAAATATGAATACAATAATATTAGAAAGTAATGATGATACCAGTAGTAAAAGCGAAGACTATACAGAAAATAGTAAAAAAATAAATATGGAAAAAAATGAAAAGAAAGTGAACTTCGTAAGATTAATCTATAATTTATCACAATAAGAAGTCGATGTGATCTTTGAAAAAATATATATAAATTTGGAACATATAATGTGAGAGATTTATGACTATCTTACATATTGTCTTGACATTATTAGGAGAAAGAGATATAAACAAAGAAAGCAAAAGACTACGGGACCGAATACTTATTGTTGATATGATAAATATCTTGAAACTAATAAAGACAAGTACAAGAAGTGTGAAGAGCCTACAAAGTTAAGAAGCTACTTTGATAGTGTTCCAAAATGAAATTTACGATATATGTAAGAACCTAGCTCAAGAGGGAATAAAAATACTTACAGAAAGCAAGTGCAAACTATTGGTTGATAAGATTATAGTAGAATTTCTGGATCTAGTGACTAGTAACCTTTTGCAATTGGGAAGAATGAACATTTGCATACATGTGATAGATACTGAAAAAGTGAGGCCTATTAAATTACATCCATATAGAACTTTATCCTGATACTTGGAATTTTTGAAGAAGGAAATTGATCAAAAATAGACTAATACAGAGGTTATTTAGTCTATGGTCAGTACCCAAAGTAATAGTCAACAAGAAAAATGAAAAGTTTAGATTATGTGTTAACTACAGGAAGCTTAATGCCATTATCAAACCTGACACTTATTCAGTTTCAAAGATAACCGATATGCTGAATACCTTGGAACATTCCACCTTCTTTTCAACACTTGATTTAGTATCCAGATTTTAACAAGTGAAAGTGTCACTTAAGGATTAGGAGAAAATTGCTTTTACTATCTTTTTTGGTACCTACGAATTCTTGGTGATACCATTTGAGCTCATTAATGTACCCACGATATTTTAGTGAGTAATGGACTAAGTATTTTATAAAGTAGTATAAAAGTTTGTACTAGTATATATAGATGATATTATCATCTACTCAAAAACTTGTGAAAAATATAAGAATCATCTGAAGACTACTTTTACTCTTTTGAATAAACAGGATTAAAAATAAATTTAGAGAAATGTGACTTCTTCCAAATGAAACTGGTATTTTTGAGGCATGTAGTAACAATTGGAGAAATAGCTCCTGACCTAGTAAAAATAGATAAAGTTTACTGATATTCTATTTCCAAAAACAAAATTGACATTTGTGCTTTCTTGAGATTAACATCCTACTACAGGAGATACGTACGCGACTTTTCTACCATCGCAAAACTATTGTATAATCTCACTAAGAAGGATACCATGTTTGATTGGAAAAACGAATATCAACTGGCTTTTGATTCATTGAAAAAATGTCTTACTTCAGTACTGGTAATAGTATATCCTGACTTTTCAAAACTATTTGTGTTTGCCATAGACATATCTGACTGGAAAATTGGAGCTGTACTTTTTTATAAGGATGATTTGAATCAAGAATATCCTGTTACTTATGCTAGCCGCCTTCTAGTCACCACCAAATAAAACTATACTGTTGTAGAGAAAAAGTGACTTGTCACCATTTGGACCATACAATATTCTAAATATTATTTGCATAGATCCAAATTCGATTTGTATATTGATAATATTGCACTTGGTTGAAGAATCGTTCACATCTCAAGGAGAGAATTGCCTGATAAATTTTTGAACTGTTTGAGTATGACTACAATATAATTTATAAACTGGAAAAGCTCAATGCTAATGCAAATACACTTTCCCAAATTCAACTAAAAAAAAAATACAAGTTTTCAAAAAGTTTATAACTAAAGATAAGACAATGTAACAGTTTTTGTTATCATATCCTCACACAGTATTTTATATAATTTATGCTTCATTAGGAAATTTTTTCAGATGTAATATTCTGTAATTTTAACATGGTGATAAATTTTTGTAATTTTTTGTATAATATTACAAAAATTTATAGAAATTTTTGAAAGTTATTAAAATGTTAAAATTCCGTAATATTATATTCAAAAAATTACAGAAATTTAACGTTATATTAAAATTACAGAATATTATGTGAAAAATTACAGAAATTTATTACCATGTTAAAATTATAGAATATTACACTCAAAAAATTACAAAAATTTAATACTATATTAAAATTATAAAATATTATGTAAAATATTACAAAAATTTAATACTGTGTTAAAATTACAGAATATTACATCTAAAAATTTTTTTTGATATTGTTAAAGGTTTTTGTCTATTAGAAAATCTATTTATTATATTGAAATTTTTAGAATTTTATTATAAAAAATTTATATTAACATTAAAATTCTATAAATTTACATTAATAAAAAATTCCGTAATTTACATCAATGTAAAATTTTGTAAATTTATGTCAATGCAAAATTCCGTTAATTTACATTAATGTAAAATTCTATAAATTTATATCAATATTAAAATTCTGTCAGAATCCCATAGATTTTTGTGGGTCCTGTAATATTATGGAAATTTAACATGGTGTAAATTTTCAAAAATTTTCACCTATTAAAATCTAAAATCTACTGATGTCAGATTTATCCAAAAGGAAAAAAAAAATGATAAAGATACTTTATGCCAATCTCACAGGAGGTATCAAAATTCTATTACAGTCTGTGTAGAGCAATGTAAAAAGTTATACAAATCAATCTCAATAAGTTTAGAATAATTATATGATAACTCAATATAAGCAATATTACGAAACTCAGTAGGATTAGATAATCAGTTGATCTAAAGCTGTTTACTGACATTCTCAAACAATACAATTACGTGTAATATCTGAAGGTATGATGAGCAGGTGGAGTAAAAGTATTTTTAACAACTACTTGCACACTTTTGAAACAGACTTTATGAAGTAACTTTGTCAAGAAATATAAAAATAGTTTATTAAAATTTATTAAAATTTTGTATAGAAGTATAACAATAGTAATATATTACTGCTTTGGCATATCTTATCACTTTGCTTCCTCCTGTACTAAATTAATTATTAAAATTATTACAGAAATACAATAGAGATATATTACTGCATTGGCATATCTTATCTCTATTGCTATATGAAATTATTTTATTATTATTATTAAGTATTATGAATGAAAAGTAAAAATAAAACTAAATTAAAATGTTCAAAATATTCAAGTAAAAATAAAACTAAAATTAAAATTGTTCAAAATATCAAGTAAAATATTTTTATTTTTGTTCTTGTTCTTTTTGGCAAAAAGGAATCTCTTTTTTTTCTTCCTTTTTTCCGCAGCTATTTTATATCTTACCATTTATTTCCTTTTATCCACCATCATCCATAAACACGAGGATATTATCTTTCATCTTGGATGAAGGCGATGTGCGACCCACAAGGATAATTTCATCCAAATAGTGACACCGTGTTTAGAACGTTTTCGTGCCACCTCAATATCACTTGAAATATCACATTTATGTAGTACTGTACAATGCAGGCTAAATTCGTAATAATCACAAAATTTTAATTAATGAAATGAGAAAAATCAGCCCATATGGTTAAAGTATGTAAGAAATACAATCTCAGCATATGATATCAAAAATTTTAATACTTATAGTCAAGGGTTTGGTAGGGAAGATGAATTCCCTTATATAAGTATCTATTATAATAGATCATATGGATGTTACTTGACTACAAGTGCTTAAATTTTTATATCATACGCTGAGATTGTTTTTTTTACATGCACATTTAATGCATATGATTTTTGTCGTTATGGGAGAACTTCAAGCTACGCCAAGTATTCATTACCTGCATATCTGGCCACAATTTTTTGTATATCTCAAGGTTATGTTATTCCCACCTCCCACAGAATGCATGTCGAAGCGATAGGTTATCTCCATAACTTGTAATATCAAAATTGTATTTATTATGTATTTCAAGTGTATTTAGCAGCCCAGGATAATGATATTACCACTTATTTCATATCGCAGAAGAGGCAATAGATTATTATCACTTATTTCGTATGCTAAGTTTTCATTTCATGCATACTTTAGCTATGCCAATTTCGTAAATAGCACGTATCATGAAGTGATCATAATTTAAATTAAGTGGAAATAATAAAATAATATAATTATATTATTTTCACTACTAATACTTGAGTTAGTCAAAAATGACTCAAAATAAGAGTGCTACATGAACTTGGAAGAATGAATCAATCATGCATCTATTGTGGTATCAAATTTTGGAAAGATGAAAAGTATTTCGATTACTAACTTGCTGTATTTATAGCAAGAACTACTACCATATAATATAATATTAATAAAAAAAATTCAATGTTGTTATGCGAGTGGGAATGAATTTAAAAAATCAAAGTTCGAGCAGATTCCTAAAAGTGACGAAACTTTTCCCACATAGTTCTATGGTTCAGAAGAATTAATTTTAGTAGGAATATTCAAGATAATCCACTAGAACAAGCGTACGAAAATCATAATCTCATTTTCCGAGATTTATGAAATTCATTTGTCTCGGATTTTTTACAGGTGCGAAATTAACGAATTTTTAAAAAAAATCGGAAGCAATCTTATCGGTTAGCTTTATATCCGCAATCATATTAATCTTATTATTAACCATATTTGAAAATTTTTAAAATATTTCTATTCTTTCTCGAATTTATCAATAGAATGAAGTCTCGAAGGTTGCTGTCGTGCCATAGCGTTAAAGGATGAGATGCAAAATTGCGATCCAATATGGGCACACGATAAAGAGCTTGGAAAGAGCATATAAATTCTATTAAATTAATTCATTTCATTTCATAATTAAACCTTTTTTCTTATATTTACACATTCATATTCTCTTATATATTCTTTTCTCAGATTTCTCTCTTTTATCGCATCGTTCTTTCTTTTTTTACATAATGTAGTATCCCGTCAAAAATGATTCTCTCCTTGGCCTTTTACCAAGTTTGCATCATAATCGAAAAAAAAGATGCAAGGATACCAAATTACAAACATAAATCAAAAGTAACACTACATTCATCTTATCTTCAGTATTGTCATTACAATTCTAAACCTGTTATTGTATCATCATGGGGTACAGGTCGGCTGGTTGAAATTTGTCCATTTTTGTATTTTGTTCATTTAAATTTACATAAAGCAATTAGTTATGGACGGATTTATTATGGCTAAAAAAAAAAAAATTGATAAAATTGATAGAAATTTTATAGTTTTGCATTGTTCTATAACAACTTCCAAAATAGTAAAACTTAATCTAGGTATTTATAAATACTACACAGGTTTTTTCATAAAAATGTATTTAAATAACATTATATGATTGCTGCCACAAATTTCTGGAAAAAGAAATGATGAACGCCATCAATGGCATTTTAGTATGTTATTGTAATTACTTATTCTATAGATATAGATTTAATCTAGATACTATGCTTCGTTTGTTATGCATGCTCATGCCTTGATTTTGCCTAATATATTTTATTTTTTGATTATTTGTATTAATTAATTATTTGGAGTAGATTTAAATGATGTATCGTTGTTCTACATATATCAGATAACTATATAAAAAAAAAAAAAGAATATATAAAGGGAATATGAATTTACTTCCATTGAACTATCATGATCGCAAAACATGTCAGAAAAAGATCATTCAAGTTCTCTTAATGAAAATGACGAGGTTTCCTCGGATAAATCAAAAACTAAATCCACAAAGAAAGATAAGAAAAATTCTCAGTTTCACGGTAATCGGACAGCAATCAGTCCAGATGGCAAACAAATTGTTACTTTTAATCCAGGTAAAATTTTTATTATTATTTATTAATTATTATCTCGATTATTTCTTTTAATCTTTGATGATTTTTTTGATGATAAATCTTTAATAATAAATCTTCAATAATTCATAAAACAATAGAAACGAGCGGAATCAAGTTATATGGAATTAATAATCTAAGTAATCCGATTGGTGAATTTAAAAGTGATTTTAAAAACCCTTGTTGGTCTTTAGCAATATCTGATTGTGTAAACGATGACGAACGTCTTATCGCTTTATCTTGTTTCGACAGTAGAACGTTCATTCATGATGACGACAAAACTGACTTAGAATCGGATGGTGATGGTGACGACGAAAATGACTTAGAATCTGGTGGTGGTGACGACGAAAATGACTTAGAATCTGGTGGTGGTGACGACAAAAATGACTTAGAATCTGGTGTTGGTGACAAAGTTAATACCCAATATGGTTATGACGAATTTGATCCACAAACATGGGTTATCTCTACTGCTGATGGAAATGAAATATATACTTCCTTAGAATCAATTGGAGGAGTAATAAAATTTCTTGATGATGATGATGGTAATAATAATGATGATGATAATAAAAATAATGGTGATGATGATGATGGTAATAATAATAGTGATGATGATGATGGTAATAATTATAGAGATCAAACGTTAAAAAACAAAGCAGTAATCATTATAGTTAATGCATCGGGAATTTTTAAAGAAACTATAAAAAACACAAAAAGAAAACAAAGACTTTTCTCACGATCAACCAAGATTAAGCGATTCAAACCACTCGAACAATGCGAACAATTTGAACAATTTGAACAATTTGAATTACCCCACCAACTTTCAAAACAACTAAAGCGTCATTCACATGATAAATGGCAAGGTTCATTTAAAATCTTACAAAAAAGTATTATTAAAAATCATTTTATGGTACATTCTTTTGAAAATCGACATCAAATCATTGAAATGTATAGTTTAATCACTGGTGATCTAGAGATGTTATTTAAACGTCATGAATCTTCATCAGCTTCCGACATAATTCGAGGTTCTCCTATCCTTGCGATTTCTCAAAATGAAAAAATTTTGGCATTTTGTCGGGGAACCTCCAGCATTACATTATACTCTATCGAAAATGGTTTAGAAATAACTACTAAACAATTAAAAAGTCAAAGTGGAATTCATAAAATTCTGGATATAAATTTTATTGATGCTGATAATAAACTTTTAATAATCCTTGAAGAAAAAGAAGATCGGCATCTTAAAAATTCTAAGAATCATCAAATATTTGTAGTATGGGATTTATTTACTACCTTTGAAAATTCCATACGTCAAACTGACTATCCCAAAACTAAGAAACCCCTAAAAATGGATCTCACATATAGATTAATGAATTCTCATGGGAAGGTGTTTGCGATTAGAGACAGTGAAGGCAGTGAAGGCAGTGAAGATATTTTTTCGGTGTTAGATCCAAATGAAGATGTGGATTCAATTAGAAACCCTTCAAAGAAGGCAAAGACTGAAGTTTATATTAATTCTACGAATGATCACGTTTTTTATAACATAGATGGAAAAAGTTGTGACCAATTAGCACAAGATCAAATAATTACGAATAATGTTGAACCATGGCATTCTAACGAAAATTATTTTCGGTTATCAGTTTTCTTGGATTCTTCCAAAAGTACTCAACTTAGTATATCGCATAACACTATACAAGTATGGAAATGGAAATATCTTAGTAATAATAAACGTGAACGAGTATTAGAATACATCCGGGCTCGAAATAAAGAGATGGAAATTCAAGAACTAAGAGTTGGGGAACGAGAATTTGAGTTAAGAGTTTCTGTGCCTTCTAAAGAACTTCACACACCAAAAATAAGGACGATACACTGGCCAAATAATGTAAATGTTCTTGAAGCGGCATGTCGAACACTTTTTGTATTAGGAAAGAAGAAACATTCTATCACATGTTTCACGAATGTCAATCAAATGAAATATTTGGTTGAATGTACACAAAAATTAGTACGAAAATATATTATGAAATATGGAATATTTAGATTAACAAGTATTAGATATTTAATTATGAAATATCTTATTAAAAGTGATCAAGAAAGTTTAATAAAAAATATTTTAAATAAGAAAATTAATAAAAAAAATAGTAATATATATATTCCGAGATTATATAAATGGAAGGTCGATGAAGATGAAAAAAGTTCAACGACCGAAAGATCAAAGTCAGATTTGCATCATGCTATTAAATGTATTCAAGAAAGAGGAAATTCTACAGTAATTTTAAAATATTTAATAGATTATTATGCTGATAATAGTAAAGAATATAATAATTATGGTTGGATGTTTACTGTAAGCAAGGCAATACCCTTACTATATGAAGCTAAATTAAGTAAGTTAAAATCTTTACTTTGTTTAATTATATTGATTAATTAGTCACTTTCAAATCGAGTTAAACTTATTTTTAATTTTTCAAAAGATGAATTTGTTCAATATTTATTCAAAAAACCATGTTTTGGGATTACTGAAGCTTATACCCCACCATTACATATTACTTCTTATGATATAAAAAGAGGAAATAACGCATCAGTGATGCATTCTTTGGTAGTAAAACCCCGTCTTGCAACAAATTTCCATTATACTTCATGGTTTTTCTTAAAAGACCCATTTATAAGGTAATTATAATTATTGATTAATTATAAAGAATTGTTATGTTAATTTTGTCTTTTACTAATTGTCTATTTTTTAAAAAGTATTCTAAGATTGTATTATTGGTTTAAAACTTCACAAAATGATCGTAAAGTTTATATGGTCCCATTACCTGATTTTACAGCAAATCCCAAATCCAAAGATTCTAACTCTAAAGACCCCAAGGATTCCAACCCCAAAGACCTCAAATCAAAAATTCTTTGGGTTCTATATACAATATTTTGGCCACGTAAAAAAGTTATTAATAAAAAAAAAGAAATGAGTCCTTTCCTTCGTGTTATTAATGAAGAGAAAGGATATGAAATCTATCGGACACCCGCAATTATGGCAGTCTTAGATTTAAAATGGAAAGCCGCCCGTAGATATTGTATTCGTTATATCCTTTTGTATTTATTATATGCTTTTTCGTTTGGTTTTATGATTGATTCGTATTCATTTAAGGGATCATCAAAAATAGTTTATTTTAAAATAGAATCGAATATAATAATTAAAATTTTCCTCTTTGTGTTTATATATACTGGATGGTATTTAACTGTAACAGAGATTGTGCAATTAAAAAGAGGAGTACGTAAATATATGAGAATTTATAATATAATTGATCTATTATCAATATTATTACCGTTAGTAAATTATATAGCGGCCATTTTAAATGATCATCAAATACTCATTCTGCGAAAATCAGTATATAATTCTTTTCTAGCATTTACAGCTTTAGTTTTGTGGCTTGAATTGGTAAAAATTTTATCTTCTTTTTTCTCTCTTTCTCCCTTTCTTGATGAAGTATTTTTTTTAATATTTTATTATTTTTTTTTATTATTTTTATGCTAATCATTACTATTTTATTTATTTTATTTTTATTATTTTTTATACTAATCATTACTATTTTATTTTATTTTTTTATAGATATTACTAATGAGATTTTTTATAGATCCAGCACGTTTCATTTATATCATTGGAAGCATTTTAAGAACTATTTGGCCATTCTTTGCATTCATGTTGATTGTCGTAATGGCATTTGGTCACGCTATGTAATCATAATAATTATAAAAATTATAGCGAGTTTTTTTTTTCATTATTTAAACTTTATTGATTTAATTTATTACATTTTATAATATTTTATTACATTTTATTATTATGATCATCTCCAGGTTCATTCTTATTAATCAGGATGACTTAATATTATCTATTCCTACTTATAAAATTAACGACACTTCGAATTCAGGCTTATACTCAAATATAACAATTTATCAGGATATTGATAAATCTTCCTGGCTTGATAATTACTATTCAAATCCATTTTTATCGATAGAAGCTGTATTCTTTTGGACCAATGGACGATGGGATCAATTAAGCCAATGGGATAATTATGTAGTAAATGCATTGAGTGTACTGGGGAGTATAATATTAGTGTTAATTTTCCAAAATCTGTTGATCGCATTTATGAAGTAAGTACTGTATATTGTTTAATCATTATTATAAATTGTGCATTATAAAAAATTCTCTAAGAGTTGTAAAATTTTTGGTTTATAACTTTATAACTTCAATTCTCTTGATTTCTTTTAATTCCATAGTGGTGAATTTGATAAAGCAAGTGAAGCAGGTCGTACAGTAGCTTATAAACATCGTGCTGACCTTGTTGCTGATTACGAAGTTTTGCAAAGACCTTTTAGTGATGAAAGTAGTGATCCTCGATACATTTATTATATACCTGATCCTGGTATGATTCATACCTGGCTTACGGAAACTGAAAAGGATGAAGAACAAAAAGCACGTCTTATGGGTGAGAATTTGGCTAATGATAATGCCGACGATGATGACGACGATAATGATGATAATGATGATAATGATGACGATAATGATGATAATGATGATAAAGGTGATAACTTATAATAAGAATGTGAATTTTTCCTACAAAAAAGTTTTAATTTAATATGAATCAAGTTTAATTTAAATTTTATTATAATTCATCCTATTCAGATAAAATTTCATTTATTGATGAAGAAATTTTTCCGTTAAAAGTTGTAACTTCTAAATTGAAAACGAAGGATGCCAGTTATAATAAAATATGTAATGAACCTTTAAACGTTGATGAAAAAATTAATAACCTGGAAAATGAATTTAAGAAATTTGACGAAAAATTAGAAACTATATTGAAAACTTTAAACAACCTAAATAATTCCAAATAGGGTTTTAGATATAATCGCCGAACAAGGAAAGGCAATTGTCGATTAAATATTAAATTTTATTTACTTATTAAAAAAGTTAGCTCTATCTTTGTTTTATGTGACTATTTATTTTTATTGCCTTAATGAATCAAATGAAGTTTATGGTTTCTATGTTATTCTTGTTACAGAACGAGATTGTAATACGAATTAATACACTTTTTTAATGTATTATGTATTTATTTTGTATTTATGATTAACATTTAAATAAATATTTATTGCTCTTATTTTAATAATGTAAAACATAAAAATATAGGTTTAACAAAAAAAAACATTAACAGTTCAATAAAATGCATAGTTGAATAAATAGTTAATAGACAATATTAAAAATTAAAGTTTCAAACAAGTGATTAAATAAGACGATAAATAAATCTTAATTGTTTAGATAATTAAATAATATTGTATAAAATATTAATAATGAAGAATTGGGTGTTAGAAAAACTTTTTTATTCTAACAGCTTATTTTATTATTTTTATTATTTTTTAATTTTATAGATTTACACGTTAATATTAGTTATAATCATGTTATTAACCTAGTTATTAGTTACCTAACCCTAATATATATGATTGGTTCCATTAGATGAAAGAAGATTTTGGTGATAATTTTTGTTGAATTTGAGAGGTGATTTTTACCAATCAAATGATATAATTTAAATTTCAGGGAGTCTGATGTCTGTTCATTAATAAATTTAATTGTACTCTTCCCGTCGATCACTTGTACCAAATATTTCCACAGTAGAGAAATACGATTTTTCACTGTAGTTACATATAAAACTTAGTTATTTTT
>CAJVPK010001339.1:0-12021 GCA_910592015.1 Diversispora eburnea
GTAAGTGTAATGTTACCTGGTCATTTTAGTTAACAGAAGAATACTCATTTTCATATATTAAATTTTTTTTAGAATGTCCGAATACTCTGGCTTTCCATCTATCCGTGATACCCTTAAAACCATTTTTTCGAAAGCTTCTGATGAAGAAATTTCGAAGTACGAGAGGCAACTTGAAAAAGTAAAAATTCTTGACCCGGTTGTTATAATTAATCCGAATCCGGATTGGATTCATCAGCACGGTTTACTCGCGTATCACACTGTTATGGATAAATTCGCAACAGAAGGCCTTCACAATAATCGAAGAGATGAAAATTCACGTTGCATTTTTCACTTCACCAGTGTTACCGAAATGTACACCGTACGAGATAAAATTCACGATGATTTTCCCAATGCATTCATGCATTCACGCTCCATTCAAGCATTAATCCCAAACGCTCAATTACATCCAATTGGAACTGCATGGATACTAATGAATGTAGAAGATCTAGAAGAACTTAAATGTGATTTTGGAAAAGATAATAATTTCTTTCTTCGTACTGTTGAGAAGAATTCATCATATATTAATTGATTCAATCAACTATTATGTAATCATTTATATAATTTCAGTTATTAATAAAGTCGACCTTTGAGGTCTATTGTTACATGATTGCGCAAAATTGTCCCTTTATAATAATTTCAAAGAATCGCAAAACTAGAATATTTATAATAATAGCACAATTAAAACAGGCGTAGCCTCTATCCTTCTTCATCAATTTCAATGAAAAAACTTATACCTGTTTATGAGATTTAGATAAGTTTTCAGAAAAATTAATATACTTGATTTTGATAATATTTCTGATTTTTAATGATGCTAAATGCAAAATTTCGTAAATTTGAGAATAAATAATTAAAAGACGATTTTTTTGAACTTGTCTTTTGAAGATTATTAGTGCATCATAAAAACATTTGGTCCAAGTATTGACCGAAAAAGTTTGAATAGATTTTCATCATTAGAAAAATAGCTAAAGAGGTTTTCTAAGATTTCAGGTGTTGATAAATCACATTGAATATTAAAATTTTTTAGGCGAGATAAAACTCAAACTCATAATGGAAACTTTCATTAGAGGATCTCAATAAATTCTATTAGATCAATTTTGCATAATATAAAGGAATTTCAGTATGAAGATAGGAAATATAAAAATATTAAAGGCCATAAATTAGAACTTTAAGATAGAGGAATCACTAAAAAAATATAAAGATGAAGAAAAGGAAATTATTAAATATTAGATGATGGATTGCTTCAAATAAGATAATCTGAAATTTTTCGCGCCTATGACATCACACGTCATGTTTTCAGTGGGTGCTAAAAGACAATAAAAATAAAAAATAACAAATGAGTCAAAATCTTATTACTATATTTGCTTTAATATACTATAAGTAAAAATATTTAGAATCTAATTTTACATTATATAAATATATTTTTAATCTAATTTTTTAAACTAATTAGGTTCAAAAAGATTTATTTATATTTAGAAAATTAAAAAGAGTAAAATATTTGTTCTCGGAGAATCAAAATTTTTTTTAAAAAAATAAAGGTGAATTAATACCATTATTAGAAGATTTACTATTATAGATTTATATTATTTTATATAAATATATTGTAATAAAGAAAATTATATAAATACTGGAAAAATTAGAAGAATAAAAAAAAAATAGAAAAAAATATTTAATATTATGTTTCGAAAATTTTTTTAAAAATCTACATAGATCTCCAGAAAAATTTAAAATTTTCTTAAAATTAATGATAATGAAAAATTAAAAGAACATTATAATGAGACATTAGAAACTTTCAGTGTCAAATTTATCATAACAGTACAAAATATTATTACCTGAATATCCAATCTACCAAAAATCGTAATGCAATTGCAATTTAGAATTTATTAAAAATTCTACTTCGGGAATTTGAACTCACAAAGAAGTGATATGACTTAAAAATAAAGAAGTAAATTAGGTTTAAGTAAATTTTTTTTTTTAAAAAAAACACTGCAAAGAGTTCAGAATTACAATTAAATATATATATCAATACGGAATGAAGTACATAATATAAATGAACTTACTCAAAAAATAAAAAATCGGCAATTCTGAAGAAGAAAACTTTTAATTCCAAGTCATGAAGAACTAACCAATGAGGAATTAAAATAATTTTGAAAGAAGGAAAAGATTAGAAATGTCGATATAAAGTTTTCGTCGTCATTGATAAAAATATGCCTAATATAAAAAGAAGTTTCCAGAACAAATAAATACAATTGGATAAACAGACACTTTGTATATTATATTAATTAATATATGGCGAAGTCATAGTTATTCGTCATATCTATTTGTGAATTCTAAAAAAATTTTTTTTATTCAAGTATAAATAGTCATGTCTAATACTCTTCTTCCGTCGGTTGAAGAAATTCAGAAATGGAAGCGAGCTGATATCATTACATTTTCGCAGTCTAAAAAAGAAAGAGTTGAAACTTGATGACAAGGATATTAAAGTTATTGAAGACCAGAAGTTTCTGGTTCGTACTTCCTTGAAATAAGCAAAGAAAAATTTCGAGGATGTGGATTGAAACTAGGGCCGGCAATGAGAATCTCAGACTTAACTGATAAGATTAGAGGGCAAGTACCATAATTTTATTCAAATATATATACAAACTTATACTACTGTATCAATCCACAAAGTGACATTTTATTTATTGGATCTTTTTTACTCCTGATGGTCTATATATCGTAACATTTGCATTCTCATTTTTAGACAAAGAATTTTTGGGCAGAACTACCAAACGACAAAAATTAAGAGTTAAGTTTTCATCATGTACTAAATATTAACTAGAATATTTATATTGGTAATCTATAAATTAATGACTTTCTAATTTACTCTTTTAAATTCATCTTTTAAAGATGTGTTGGAACTTGTCCACTATCTCAAGCGACTCGAGCAACTCCCAGAGAGTTTACAAGATTATACAAAAATATAGGGAGATGAAATAGAGGAAACAGATTTTATCAAGCACTCTGATGAAAAACACCTTGTAGTGATCAAGGACCTTTATCAAATAGTTACCAATAGAAATTCTTATTCCAGAATTCTAATGAGTGGTGCATCGGGTATTGGTAAATCATGTTTTCTGCTTTATTTATTAATCCGACTTTTATGCAATATCGATGATCTCGAACTTAATGTTGGAACTTTTATCGAATTTTCAGATCTTTATGAGCACTCTGAAACATGGTACATGTACCTAGTTGGGGACACAAATTCCACGCAAGGCATACAAGGTGTCAAGGAGAAAACAGTAGTTTCTGTATCACCAAGAAATATCAAAAAGCGAAAAACTTCAAGAATATTGAAAATCCTGTAAAAATATATTGCATACTATCGTGGTCGACAGAGGAGTTGTTAATTTGTAAAAACATCTTTCCAACGGTACCAGAAGATTTGATACTTGATCTTATTGACAAAGTGGGTGGTGTACCGAAATATGTTCTTAGCTGGCCAGCATTCCTGATTCCTAATTGTGATTTGATTATAAAAGAATCTTCAAAAACACATTGAAAATGTCATTTCAGAAATTGATTTCAGCAAGAATGTACAATACAATTTCAACGATTGACTTGTTCATATGTGGCCAGATACTTGTTATAGAGAGTGATTACTAAAATGTGCCTTTGTTTATATTTTAAATATAATTGAACAAAAACTACATACAATGACCTTCTAATAGAAAAAAGTAAGATTGCAGATATTAATTATATCTAATCTTGAAGGTTGATTTATTTATCAGGTGAAATTGATGATATTGATAATATTGGTAAAGTAAACCTGATGATATATTGATGAGACAGAACTAAAGAAACTATTTTACCAATAGTTAATATTAATAATATAAATTTAGAATTTTATAAAATTAGTATCTTTTGAAGAGGAGCAAAAAAAAAAAATCAATTTTCTAACTTACAACTTTTACAGAACTTTTATAATGAGCACATTTATAATTTATAATCAAATAATATACTTACTTCATAATTGCAATTAAAAATATTTTAGAAAATTAACACCAACATTATACTTCCCAGTATACTCATTACATCTACAACATAACTAACTATTACATTGTTCTAATTGATCCCATCGTCTATTGATCCAAAAGAATACAGCTTCTACAGATGAGATGAAATGTGCAACATGATTTATTACGTCGGGAAGGTTTATCAACAATGAGATGAAATGTGCATAATGATTTATTACGTCGGGAAGGTTTATCAACATTTTGATAAATTGTTACATTTGAGTATAAGTCTGAATTCGAAATGCCTTTAATTTTATAAGTAGGAATTTAAGCTTGATTAATAAGAATGAACATGGAGATGATCATAATAATAAATATAATAAATATAATAAAATATAATAAAATGATTATAATTATAATTACATATGCAAGTACGACAATTAACATGACTGTAGAATAGGTCTACTTGAACTTAAATAATCAATATCATATAACTTAAATTCGTATGTCTCTATTTATTAAAGATTATTAAAGGTAAAAAATAAATTATCGGCATAATAATTGGATTAACTTTACTTGGACTAAAAGTAACAATTTGTTTACTTATCGCTATGCAACTACTGCAAAACAGAGAATCCTAATTTCATTAGAAAACATGTTTATGAACATGAAAGTTCAATATAATTTTTTTTTATTGACTTCGTGATATATACGGATCAATATATTCTGGTTTTGTAAGATATCATAGAATATCTAGCATCTCATGTCCTTTTCAATCATTACAGGTTTCTTTACAGAAACCATAGTCATTACAAGGGAATCATCTATAAAAGTGTCACTTTTTCTAAAAAAAAGCTGGCTTCGGTCACGTTAACACATCATTCTACAGTGTTAAATACTATACTATACTACATCATCTCTACTTCTCTACTCGACTTTTGATTGGTGGGTTTCAGATTCCGTGATACCATTTTTATTGGTTATGAGGTTTATTTAAATTTTGCAACAAGCATAGTAAAATCAAAACAGGTGATCTCCTGTGAAGCTTTGGCAATCCTTGACATAGTAAAATTTTCCCAGTAACATTGTGAAAATTGGATAATCTAATTCCCTCTCGGCTTAGTGGGAAGGATAAAGAGTTCACATGCTTACTCAAAAAGTGCTAACTATTGTTAAAATTTTTCACGGTCTGACTTTTTGAGCGATTAATTAAAACTGTTCAGAAGGTATGAAAGTACTTGAACACTGTATTTGTTTTTGCTAAGCTGGCTTACAAACGGATCGAAAGATTATTTTTTCTTTAATTACAAATACTTAACGAATTTTTTTACAGTAGAATTAGTTTAATGAATACAGTAAAATAATATGATATATTAATAAAAATAACAAATAAATAAGTTTCAATATTTTATAATTGTTTTAAATTAGAAACCTGTTCTTTATTATTATTTTTCATTTGTATATACAAATTCTGTTTCATATAAGTAAAAATAATAAAAATAAATGAAATATAGTACCATTATTAATTATTATTTTAATATTCTCCCATATTTATTAAACCCATTGTGGTTACGCACTCAATAAATGTCATAACAACTACAACTGAATGTGCAAAATTAGAAACAGAACAGGCAAACAGAGATTAATAAGATAAAAACAATAGAAGAAAAAATAACAAAAAAATCCCCGTGCCTCCGGCACGGGTATAATTAAATTTCTAGATATTGGAACTACTCGAAATTAACCAGTTAACTACTTTGACTGGTTAATATTAAGGTTTTTTTACATGATTAATAACCAGTTAACCATTTAAATTTAGCCAATTAGAATATATACTATAAAAACCAGTGTTGGCCATGACCTAATTATGACCTACTCATCAATTATAATTATGACCATATGACCCATTATGACCTATAGTAATTATGACTTTGAAATGTCCATTACTGATAAAAACTAGTTTTGAAGAGTGTTGAAACAGAAATTGTAGGATTAATAAAATTGAATATTCGTTTAATACCTATTACTTAGCTGTAGAAATCTATAGTAATGATGGAATATGCAAAAAAAAAGTACTTTCTCAATTGTACAAAAATATTTAACAATTCCTGTTACTTTAGTATCGACAAAATGACTTTTTAATAAAGCAGGAAATCAAAGTACACTAGATTCGGATCAAAATTATAGAAGAAATGAAATTATATTGATATTGATATATTTGATAAATAATATAAAATAATAAATTTAAATAAAAATAATAAAAATAATAAAAATAAATCACTAACAAATTTAATATAGTTAACCGACTATTAACTAGTTAATAATCGATAAATTAACTATTTAAACCAATTAAGTTAACAAGTTATAATTGGTTAATCAAAATATTTAATAGTCGGTTAATGATTTTTTTGGAGGTGCTAATGTCTACGAAAAACAAGTCCGGAAAAACTCAAAAAAAAATTATTTTACCTATAAAATAACAAATAAAAAATATCTTCTCTTTTGTCTTTTTTTTTCTTTTTTTTTCTTTTTGAAAAATGGTAACTTCTAGATTAAATAAAGACATTATTACTATTCCTGATGGTAAAGGACCTATGATAATTGGGCCTAAGGGAAATATTATTAGAAAAATAACGTAAATAAAAATTAAATAAAATTCGTGTTTGTATGCGTTTTTGTTGTGTGTATATATTTTAAATAAATTATGCTCATAATTATTATTATCATTAATATTACTATTATTATTATTAATTACTACTCAAATAATACCAATTAAATGATTAGGAAACAATCCGGAGCAAAAATTAGTGTAGATTTAAAAAAAAGTAAACATAATACCCAAATTTGCGGAACAAAATCTCAACGATTAGCTGCTAAATCGCTTATTAAGGAAATACTTCAAAAGATTCCTCCTCCTGATAGAGGATTTTCAATCCTGGGGTTAGATGATGATTTTGATGTCAAAAAATCCAAATTTCGATTTATTAAATTTATGGGAGATGATACTAATGAACATTCACAAAATAAGGATTTATATTATCTTGAATTAATAAAAGAAGAAAAAGAAGAAAAAAAAGAGAAGATTAAAATTTATGATAATTTAGCCAATCAATTACGACATGGACTCGAGTTACCATCATTAAAAAATGTAGATTTTACTACGATGGATAAATTTAATGATTGTTTAGAAATAATTTCCGAACAAGTTTCTAAAGCGAATCCTACAAATTTTAATCGAAAAGAAATTCGATTAAATATATTTATTGGACAAGAATTATTTATTAAATCTGATATTGTTAGACGAGATAAAATGATTGATTCATATGATTGGTGTGGATTTAAACGAGGGCGTGGAGGTATTTCAACATCATTTCAACATAATTCACTACAAATAATTGAAAATATGGAAATTATTCAAAAGAAATTTAGATTAAAAGTACGTAAAGAAGACGAGAATATTGAAAATGATAAAAGAAGTATTAGCGTATTTTATAAGGATCATAGATCAAAAAAGGGAAAATTGAAATTGCATTGGTTTGAAGAAGAAGGTATAATTAGGTTTATTATTATTATAACTTAGAATTTTCGATATAATAATTGTAACAAATAGAAATAATAATTTATAAATATAATTATTTTTTAAATATACAAATATAGGTTTATGGAAAATAACCAGAGTAGCGAAAGATATTCGACGTAATGGTAAAGTATTTGATAATCTATAATTAATCCAATAATATACATCAATTAATAATAATAATATTATTATTATTATTATCATTATCATTATCATTATAGCAATTGTTGATTTGATATCAGGAACAAATATGCCAGACTTGAGATTCTTATTGAAGACTCAATATGATGTTCCAATTGATGGTGATTTAAAAAAACTTATTAGGAATATACAAAAGAATAAACCTTTGGTTTTAAGAGATGGTTTGTGGTTCAGAATGGAAGATTTTAAAGATAATGAATTGGATAATTTTAAATGTACTGGAATTAGACAGAGATTTAAGAAAAAAGTATATTTGTATGTAGTATTGTTTTTTTTGTTTTCGTTTTTAGGTTATTTCTTTGCATCATCGCATTTTTAATCTATTTAATCTAATTTAACACAATAACAATATTTACTATTATTATTAGAAATAAAAAATTTCAAGTCTCGGTGGTCGCTACTAGACAAGAGAAAGATTTACATAAACGAATTGCAGTTGAAGAATATATTTCCGTAAAAAGTCTAGATTGGCGAGCTGTTGAAAATATTGATAAAAAACCTTCTTTACATTTCGATGAAGAAGAAATTCATAAAACTGTTAAAAATACTATTAATTTTGCTATAAAAGTTGCTGAATATACCAAAAAATTTACCAAAAAAAATTGAATTATATTATATTATCGTCATTATATTATTTTTATTATTTTATATTATTTATTTACAGTATATTATTTATTATTTATATCAACCAGTGTAAATGGTTATAAAATATGGAAAATAAACAAATAAAAAAAAGAAACCTTTATTTGTTATAACTTGAACAAATGTCAACAATGTCAACAGAGTTGAATAAATTTATTTTCACAAGAAAAGAAGAATTATTAACCTGTATGAACGTTTAGAGTCACTTAGAACACAAAGATATGAACAAGAATACGCGTTACAAATAAATACAAAGTAAACAACATTTTTTTTTTGATATCTATTCATTTTATGGTACAGATGTTATTTCTTATGTTTGTTTGTTTTTTCATTTAAATTCGCAGAATATTTATCAACATCATCAACATCATCAACATTGAATATTAACTTAAAGAACGAATTAATTTAAAAAGAAAGAATTATCAAATTTAAAAGTCATAAACATTGTTAAAGGTAAAGCTATAGAAAGCATCAAAACAGGACGCATTATAATAATTCTCTTTATCCCAGAGAACCAGAGTTATGTATCCTTATAAATAAAAATAATCCCTTAATCCATCAGTACAATTGATTAATTATAATTTGTAAACTATTTCAGCTTTCAAATGTTCTCCTAAGGAGTGATTATGTAACATCAACTGAACAGATTCAACTTCATGTTCCTGTAACACACAGATTAATTAACCATGAGTCCTTTTTCATCAGTCAATTTTATACAATAACAAGAGAAACGGCAACAAGACAAGAACAGAGATTGTGAGAGAAATAGCAACAAGACAAGAATAGCAATCACAAGAGGAACAAGGACATTAGGTAAGTACAAATATTTTGTGCATTCTAATCTTTTTTTATTTAAATAATTATAATTAATATGTTTACAATTCCTACAAGAACAATAATTACCAGGGAAATTGTTAGAAACTCATGAGTTTATATCAAAGCCTGTAAACTATATCAAAGTTAATAAGCTTATATTAAGGTTTATAAGTTTATCTTAAGACTCATGAGCTTATATTAAAGCTTGCAAACTTATATTAAGGCTCGTGAGCTTATATTAAGTTTCGAGAGCCTATATAAGGGCTCATGAGCTTATATTAGGGCTTGAGAGCCTATATAAGGGCTCGAGAGCTTACATCAGAGCTCGAGAGCCTTAATAGGCTCGAAAGCAAGGCTAAGTCCAAATTATATAAGCTTGGCTCGACCTGAGTCCAAATTTTAAACTTGGGCTTGACTGGGCTCAGGATTTATAGAGCACAACCGGGCTCGACCTATGGGGAGCTTTAAGTAGAAGCAATAGAGAAAATCATTTTTCAAATAATTTTATAGATAATTTTTTATATGTGAAAGATTTACTAACTTTGGTAATAAAAGTTTTAATTGACATTTCATAAATAATTTAACAATCAAATTTTAATTGATTTTTTTTTGCATGTTCTTAAATAAATAAAATCCAATGTTTAAACTCTTATTCATTGATTGATATTTGAAATTTTCTTACCCTGGTTTTATTTCAATTTTTGTAATTCTGCTCTAAAATTTAATTAATTTATATAAATATTAACTTTGGATGATCAAATCAAATTTACTTAGTTTTGGTTAAATAAATTTGGATGATCAAATCTTCAGATAGCTTTTATGACCTGTATATATAAAACTTTATTTTCAATTAATTACATTGTTCAATTATGTATAAATTATAAAGTTAAAAAGAAAGTTAACTTACTAATTTTCAGTTTACCTTTGTACATAATAAATGATTACAAATATTTAGATTTTCTGAAATATCAAGGTAATAAATAATTTATTTTAAATGATTACATACTAGTCAGATTTAATTTAAACAAGGTTATACTATATAATTCCAGTGATCAAATAAAATAATAAATATAATATAAAATATAATAAAATAATGAATAACATAATAAATCAAGGCTAAAAAATAAAAATTTTAAAAAATTATGTTTAATTTTTCAGAATTTCATTTTCTTCAATTTCTTCTTCAACTATACAAATTTAAAGATTATTAATTTCATTTTAATAAATCAATAAACAATCATTAAACAAATAATTCATAAAATATAATATTATATATTACTTATATCATTAGGAACTTCAAACTCAAATTGTTTTGTATCTAAAATAATAAAGAATGTAAATATATAACATAAAATATTCATTAATTTATTGCTAAAAATATAAATAATTACCATGTGTATTGGTTTTGAATTTCTTAGATTTCAGAAAAGGCAAATGTCTGCTTGTATATGTTGCTTCGGGGTGCATTTTATTTGGATCATATTTAATAAAATTCTTGTTTAATTTATTTGCTACATTAACTTGTTTGTTTACTTGTTTTCTTGTTTCATCACCACAACCATAATTATATTTATCAAGTTGAACTTTTAATTCTTCAGCAGTTGGACGATTGAGAGGTTCAAAATTCCAGCATTTTTCCATTATTTCTTTGAGAAATTGAGGAATTTCATACTTAATTTCAGGTCTAAGCCCTTCACAAATTCTTATTGCAAGATTTTCATTATGTGAAATATTATAATATGGTGGATAACTAGTAAGAATTTCGTACATAACCATACCAAAAGAATAAATGTCAGATGCTTGAGTGTATTCTCCTCTATTTAATGTTTCAGGTGCCATGTATGGAATTACACCATAAATTTTTTCTGCATCATTTTCTGAAACTGGTTTGCACAGTCCAAAATCTGTAATATAACTTACAGTTAAAGTTTGATGAACTATATTACCAGAATGAAAATCTTTATGTATCAAGTCCATTTTATGAATATTTACAAGTCCATTTACAATTGATAATATTATATTATATTTCCTTCTCCAAGTTAATTCCTTGAAATTGCTATTTAGTAGTTTTCGAAGACTACCATATTCTGCATACCGCATAACCATCATGTATTCATTTTTTGTTGGATTTTTAGTGATTCCATACATTGCAATTGCATTTTTACCTCGAAATTTAAGTTGATTTCTAATCTAAAATATTTATTAACATAAATTATTATTATCTATTTAAAATAATGAAATTAAATAATGAAATATTTACCTCTTGCAATAAAAATATTCTATTTGTGGAATTATCATTATCATGACTTTTTAAGCAAACGTCTTGTTTTCCAGATCTGTACCAATTTTTTACACTATAATTCCACGAATTAATAGGTCCATCAAGCCATTTTGCTTTGAATACTGTGCCAAAACCTCCTTTAGCAAGGTATGTGACATTCTCAAATCTATCAAATGGAATCCACTCAATAATTTCTTGACATTTATTTGCCTTTAGTTGTATTTGTTGGATAAATTCATCAATTTCTTTATCTTCACTTGTCCATTTATTAAATTAATTTTGTAATTGTTTGGCACTACACCATGCATTTTTGATAATTAATTAATTATATTAAATTAAATTGAAACATTGATTTAAATAATTATGAATCTAAATACTCACTAACTTTTTTTATTTTTTTTTTTTTTTTATATCCAACGGAGTCTTGCTCCAATAAACTTTATTAATAGATTAAGTGTAAATTTTAAAGA
>CAJVPK010001340.1:0-12007 GCA_910592015.1 Diversispora eburnea
AAGT
Source organism: Diversispora eburnea (assembly GCA_910592015.1). Lineage (NCBI taxonomy): Eukaryota > Fungi > Glomeromycota > Glomeromycetes > Diversisporales > Diversisporaceae > Diversispora > Diversispora eburnea. The sequence continues at coordinate 5 of CAJVPK010001340.1, forward strand.
AAGTTTACTTTTCTATCTAATAATAATTAAAATATTTCGATATATTCCATAATATTAAGTAATAATTAATTAACTAATAACTATTAATGAATTCTGATCACTCTCTTCTTTAAACTTACACCTGACAACAGTCATATTTATACTTTCTCTTTTGTTTACACTTCATCCTACTCATCTTTGTACTTCATTCTTCATCCTGGTACAGTCATCCTTCATCCTCGTACGGTCATCTCACGTGGGATAACAATTACCTGAATGTTCATCTAGTGACACAATTTATCATCCCCCGTGACATTTCATCTGATTACCAATTTGGATCGCCACACCTTCTAATTAATTATGATATTTATAAAGACCAAAATTTGAAAATCTTAAATATGATATGAAAAGATTTGAAATAAAGTAAACAAATATTATTTATTTAATCTTTTCCTTGATTAAATATTATAAATAAGTTTAATACGATTAAACAATAACAATGAATTTTAATTTTAACAGATCACGAAATAAAAAAAAGATCTTATATCAAGTATGTTATTACCCATTGTCAAATATTTGAAAACTTTTTACTATTATAAAAAGAATAAAAGTTAGTTATGGTTACCTTATTTTTGTGTTAATTTTGTTATGTTAAAAGCTAAAATAAATTAAATTTTATAAATATTTTCTGTCACGCACTATTGGTCATATGTCAAAAAAACAATCCAATTAACTAACTATCAATTTTTAACGTTTAGTAATTTTTAATTCATGAGAATGACCATTAAATTTTTGACCGTTTATCAAACGACCTTATTCAACTTCTTGAAGAACCTACTGATTATAATGTTACAATTAAAATTGGTGAAGCTCTTAATAATCAAATTTTTAAAGTTCATTCTTACATTTTACAATTCCGTAGTCATTACTTTAAAATAAATTCGACAAAACTCCTTTCAATAACAACCATATCAAAGTGCTAACGATGCCTAACATTAATATTTCTATTAAAATATTCAATGCCCTTATCAAGTAAGCATAAATCTCTTAAATATTATTATAGTTTTTTTTTGAAAGCCAATCTATACTTAAATATTTATAATATTTTTTTTATGTAATTTAGATATAATTATGGCAGAATAATTTCGTTAGAAAAATTAGAAAATTCTTCTATTTTTTACTTATTAATTGCATCTAATGAACTTGAACTAGATGAATTTATTTTTCATCTCCAAACTTAACCAAGAAGCACAAGTGTTGACAAGATAAGACTAAAATTTGTTCAAACTAATCAACAAGTTATCAAGTCAAAAATCTTGAAATTATTAAAACCTTTATAACAATATTATTGCTAAACATCCTAATATTATTTTTGAATCTAGTTTTTTTCATTCTCTCCCCGAAGTCGCTTTGATTTCTATTTTTAAACAGGATGACTTACAATCAGAAGAAAGGAAAATTTGGGATTATGTAATTGAATGGGGAAAAGCAAAAAATTATACCTTACCTATTAGTCTCGATAAATGGACAAGCGATAATTTCTTAACTTTAAAAGAAACTTTAAAAGGATGTCTCCCATACATTAGATATTTCAGTTTTTCCAACGAAGATGTGATAGAAAAGATTTTCCCATATCATCAAATTCTTGAACCTAAACTTTGGGAAGATATCAATACTAAAATATTGGCCTCTAACAAACAAATTTCTTCAATTATGTTACCACCCCGAAACACCCTAAATACAAAACTTCCAATTAGAAATACCCCAATCATGATATTACCACGAAATATCTTAAATAAACAACCTGAAATACCTAAAAAACTCAAAAAACCCTCAAAATACCAAATTCCTTTTTCTTCTGATATTATCACCGATGAACATGCACTAGAAATTTCGTCCTGGATTGACAAGAAAGAAACCCTTGTATTGAAAATAATCCATATGACTTTAAATTACTTGTTAGAGGATCTAGAAATGGATTTGATGTTAAAACTATTTAAATTATTTGTGATATGGTAACTCATACAGTCATTATTTTAAAAGTTGAAGGCACAGGAGAAATTCTTGAAGGGTATAATCCTCTTAATTGGAATAATACTAATCATCAGTATAATATTGCCACAGGTAGTTTTGTATTTTCATTGAAAAATGAAAATCTGAAAAATTATATTTTAAGTCGGGTGAAGGATTTTAATTATGCCATTTATAATTTTCCAAAGAATGATTACGTTTAACTGGTAATTTGAATTTTGAGAAAAAATGTTATAGCGTAGTTAGTAGCTCATATCATGAACCAATTCGTTCCGATGAATTTTATTTTCAGTTGAATAATATGAAGTTTTCAAAATTTTACCAAGAAATGATTTAAAGTAATAATATATAATAATAATAAGTTTAGATTTTTTTTAAGATATTTTAAAATCTAATATAATTTTTTAGCGAAAATTCACTTAAATATCGAAATTTTAATTATTTATTGCTCAGTCTCTTTTGAAAATGCCGACAATTTATTTTGCTATAACTATTCCTTATCAATTTTTTCTTCAAAAAATACAAATAAAAATTTTTAGTTATTTGTAATTGACATCTTCCTCTATTTACAACAATTTTTTTCAGGTCTTCATCACAAATAATAATTCAAAATTATTATTCAGTTGATATTTAAAAAATCACAAGTTCATTAAAATTAATAAGTTATTATTGATTGCATTATTTGGTCATATCGTTCATTTATATGTCAAATAAACCAATTAAATTTTACTGATTTTACTTTTAACGCTTGATAATTTTTAATTGACGAAAAAAAGTGACTACTAAATTTTTTGACCGTTTATAAAAAAAAACTTTACTTCTTGAAGACCTTATGGGTTATATATATCAATTAAAATTAGCGAAGCTCCCAATAATCAAATTTTCAAAGTTCATTCTTATATTTTACAATCCGTAGTCCTTACTCTAAAATAATTCAACGAGACACCTTTCAATAACGATCATATCAAAATACTAACTAATCTTCTATTTTAATATTGAAATATTACTTCCAATTAATTGTGACAATTTCTGCAATCTTTTTCAACTACCGTATTTTTGAAAAGTTCCATCTTCATAATCCTTAACACAACATTCTGTGAGTTTCCCTTGTGTTTCTTGTTGTATTGTATAATTCTCGACTAATTATCATCGGAATCTAAAGAGTCTGATAATTTTCCTGACTTCTTCATTGGTTACATATGCTGCTTCCATGTCTTTTTTGTCATTTAGCTCATAATTGATATTATTTTATCACTATTTTCAATTGATTTATAAGTTGCAAGGAAGCTATCATCATTATATTCAAAAACAATAGCTTCTTATACACTAATTTCACATGTCTTTATTTTTAGAAAATTCATCAAAATTTGACATTTGAAATTGCTCATGCAGGTTTGCAATTTCGATCACGATTTCATTTTCAGGGCTCCCCATTCTTATACAAGAGAAAATGGGTTAAAAATTAAATATTGCGAACAGGTGAGATACTTGAAGGGGTATTGCTAAAGCTCACCAGTGGTGATTGTCACCCACCGGGCAGAATTACATAATTACCTATCAAGCCCTAACCCTAACTTTGCCCGCGTAAATTTAATTCTGCCCTGTGGTGACAATCACCATCGCTGATGTTCTAATTTACATGACGATTAGTGGATACGCCCTGACTGTTATAACGAAAGCTATCGGGTATTTATGATATTTATAAAAGATCAAAAAGTGGAGATCGTAAGTGATATGAGAGAATGCAAAATATCATTCATTATTCTTTCGCTTGATTAAGTAGTTTAAATATACAATAGGAAATAAAACAACAATGCATTGATCTCAAATATCATTGAGATCTTCAACAATTGATTTTAATAGATCGAAATAAGAATATTTATCAACGAATTCTTTTTTTCAGGTTTGTTCACCTTAGAAGAACTAGAAGAACTAGTAATATTAATAAACACACAAACATTTATAAATATTTCGCTTCATAAAATGTTCAACAATAACAAATGCTGTTTCGACTTTTTGGAAAAATATTAATTCCTAATTATTAAAACAAAACTTCGATCATAACATTCTTCGATAATAAAGCCACGACAATAATGATTTTTGATTTTAATAACACTTAGCCATAAATAACACAAAGCCATAGCACTAAGCCATAAATAAATATAAAGATTATCTTTACTGTGCTATATTTTAATTATTTAAGTTATAAAGCATAATTTTTCATGGCTTTAAATCCCGTGTTAATTAAGAAATTCTGCTAATGACAGTGTAAATCTTCTTTTCGTGCAGTACATCTCTCATATAAAAATAATAGTAGGGAGAAGCTTCGATGTATCTTTGTAAATTTTAAGTTTATAATAGTATGATTTGTTTTAAGAAATTCTTTGTATTTCTCTTGGTCTGCTTTAGCATAACATTGGTGAATGATGCACATGGTAAAAGAAGAATAAATTCCATCTTTTTGTGAATTTTATAACTTATTAAAACAAAATTGTGTTATTTTTATAACTTCTTGTTAAGTTGTACATAAACTGAAACACAAATAAATATGATTAATATGTGTCACGTCTCCGGTATTCGAATTTATTCTATGATGGCTTGAAAACCTTTTGATTTTTACGTATAATAACTATCCTTTTTATAAACAAAAATTTTTAAAATTTTGGGGCTTGCGGGCTTTCCCAATTTCTTATATGACCAAAATTAGTTCTCATAATCTATCTGTCATCTTTCCATCAGAGATGAATCTTAAAATTATAAATAATGTGGCTTTGGATATTGGAGATTATGAAAATGCCAAATACCAATTTATTATATATTTATATATGTAGGGCATCTTGACCTGATTTCCAGTGCGAGGCTTCAAATATTTTTGTGTTTTAGTAATTCTTTTATTATTTAAAAAAATAGAAATGTGCGTGTTTTCTGTCAAATATGAATGCTATTACTTCGTAACCTTTTTTAAAAAAAAATTTTAGATCAGGGAAAAAACAAATAATGTTTATTTTTGAAGGCTTTTTTTTTTTATAAATGAGTTTAATTAGTTTTATTATTTTCGTTGCTTATTGTTTATTATTGTTTATTATCGTTTATTGAATGCAAGAGTAAATAAACTATCATAGAGGTAATGATTATTCTTACAAACAATATACTAAATTTAAGCCATGACAAACAAAAGATTAACAAATATTTTGATAATGATAAGCAAAATGCTATTATGTCTAAACAATTTCTTGAATAGATAATCTTTAACTTATGGTATTTAAATTCCATAAAACCCTTGTTATAATCCATTCTTTCCATCCTCACTTTAGCTTTTACATCATTTTTAAAAAATAATATAATTTTTCAATATTACAAAAAATGAAATTCTCAGTAGTTGCCGTTCTTCTATCTTTATTAGCAGCAACATCGTTTGCTGGTAATTTTTATTATTAAAAATTTTTTCCATCTTTGAAATCTCTTTAATTTATAATTTTAACTCTATAGATGCAAACCAAGAGAAACGTGATGCCGAACCTTATTACTACTATAAACGTGATGCCGAACCTTACTATTACTACAAAAGAGATGCCATTGAGAGGGATGCTGAACCATACTATTACTACAAGCGTGAAGCCAATCGACAGAAACGTGACGCCGAACCGTACTATTACTACAAACGCCAGGGTGTAACCGAATAATTTTGATTAGTTAATATTGAATCTAAAGATCTAATTTCTAATGTCTTTTCATAGGCAAAAATTATATACTTATGTACAGTGGAGTATCATAAGTTCACTGAGCAACTAGAGATCAATAAAAAATTGTTGAATTTAAAGTGATGATTGTTGACAAACTTTTTCTTTTATTTGAACTCTCTAAACTTGGAGCTATCATATTATATATTTTATGTTATAATTGAATGCTTACACGTGGAGAAATTGCACTTCAAATTAAACTGACAAAAAAATTATTCTTTGAACGTTACTCATACCTGACTCAATGGATATTAAAGATAGATATCAACAATCTTATATGAAATTGTAACCAGTAATACTATCTATAACTTTAATTAGAACAAAGTTTTATAGTACCTAGTAAAAGCTTGGAATTTACTTCGACGTGATTAAAATCGGCCGAAATTTATTAAAAAAATAAAAAAAAATCTGGAAATACTTATCATTATTTCTACACATATTCTACACATAGAAGTTTTTTTTTTTTACTAATACACTAATAATAATTATACTAAGTAACATTAAAGGTGAGATAAAAAGTATCTTATTTAAAGTAATCAGTGATATTTTATTAAAATCGAGCGACTGATTGACGATTAAATTCCAGAGAATAATTTTTGAATATTTAGCGTTCAGCCGTTGATAGTAAATTCAATTTTTAAGAAAAAAATATAAAAGTTTATACAAGTTGCTACCCGTCTTTGCTGCAAGTTTAATTAGTGCAATATTTGCTGTTTTATTACCATAGAAATAAAGTTTATATGTAATAACGATTGATAATTATTTTTGAATTTTTTTTTTAGTATATAGTAATAAAGATAAAATGATCGACAATAAATCACAATTTCCTAGGACATTATTGTCGATCATTTTACCGTTGATATTGAAGAAAAATTCAATCAATTGCTATTTATGTATTAATAAAACAGCAAATATTATACAAATTAAACTTATAGCCAAAGATGTATAACATCTTATATAAACTTTTCTTAAGAATTGAATTTACTATCAATGGCTGAACACTGAATATTTAAAAAATTATTTTCTGGAATTTAATTGTTAATTATTCACTCAATTTTAACAAATACTTTACATCAGATGCTTTTTAATGTCAGATTTAATGTTACTTAGTAGCATTTTTATTAGTATATTTGTAAAGAAAATACTTTATATGTGGAAATAATTTATAATTATTTTCAGATTTTTATTTTTTAATATTTTAATGATTTTCAAAGTCCAAATTTCCATCAGATACCATAAAAAGTTTCAGACATTACTTCTGGCTATAATTGCATATATGATAGTTGGTATCCTATCCTTAATACCCATCAAGTCCAGTATGGGTAACAATAAAAGTCTAAATTTATTATTTTTTTGCAATTTTATATGAAGTGTAATTTCTCTATGTATAGGAATTAGCATTAGCATTTTAAATTTAGTAACTTTTTTAGTTGTCCATTGACTTTTGATATCCTATTGTGCATGAAACTATGTAAATAAATAACATAATAATTATTTAGATCCTTCTCTTTTTTAAAGTAAAATGCTAAACAATAAAAGAGTTTCTTGTAATAAATTTTTTTTTTTTTATATTTACTTATCAAAGATCTTGTTTCCATAAAACAACTATGCCATTTCGTAGATTTATTTGATTTGTATTTATATATTAATACTTTTAATAATATTAATAATATTTCTATTAAAACTTTAATAAATCAAGAATCAAGGCACTTTGTTAATACTTTAAAAAATGGTTTGACATCATCACCATCATCGTCAAAAGGATTATCATCAGTGGCAGTAGCAACGAGAACATCTAATTTTTTTGATATACTAATATAGTGTTTATCATTAACATCATCACTATTACTACTGCTGCTTCACCATTTGGTAAATGATGATGGAAAATCTGATGATAAGGATAATGAGGATGATGATATAAGTAATAAATCTTAAGGGAATTACAAAAGTATTTTAGAAATAAATAAATTTAATTAATTTATTAAAACATCGATCTTCTATTTTCGACGAAGATCAGATAATTTTCCTTTACGTTATGATAATGGTCGTAAGAAGTGCAAATAAATAAGAATTTCATGTACGAGAAGAATGCACTAAAAATTTTTTTGACCTAATTAGTCAAATAAATTTATTTTTATTTATTTGATTTATTTTTGTATTTTTTAATTATTTATTGTGATGCTTATACAATCATCATTTATGCAAATAAATAATCATAATAATTAAGAATAAATGTCCCAAAAATGTCAAAAGTAATAAAGATACACATATATTCTAGAGAAAAATTAATAAATAATCTTTTTTTATTAAGTTAAAATTATTTTTTTTTACCTAAATTCGCATCAAAAGGAACTTTTGTCCAAAGAGTTATTCTAATCTCAATTTGTAGTCATTCTTAAAATCTTTTCGATCATCTTTCTTACGGATGATGATAAAAACATTCTAAATTATGTGTATCGTTATTATTATTGATATTAAGTAGCTTTTTACGTGAATTCGGGTTTCCTTATACCTCTGAGTAATTGATAGGGTACCTTCTAATTAACATTTTAAAAGATCAAAATTTGATGATATGAAAATATTGGAATGGTCAGTATTATTTATTTATCCTTTTCATTGGTTAAATATGTTAAATACGAATAAGCAATAACAATGCAATGCATTACTCGAGATCTTTAGATCTTTAACATAACAATTAATTTTAACGATCAAAAATATACCAACCAGGCTTCTTTTTTTTCTAGAACAAAAGACACTTTCACTCGAAGGCTTTAAGGGACGTATATCTCGTACCTCATTGCACAATATATAATATATTTGAAAATTTTTACTGAATTTTATGAAACGAACACCTTTGCTGACGATCATAATTATCTTAACATTACACAGAAAGAGTTACATCATGCATGCAAAAGTCTTCATGTGACCTCATTGTGCTAATTTGTCTTATTTCTAAAAAAAAATCCAAATTTAACTTCCGTATTTTCGTTTATAATTACGAAAAATGACTACTAAATTTTTTGAATGTTTATTAAACGACCTTACTCAACTTCTCAAAGAGCCAAATGATTATAGTGTTAAAATCGAAATTGGTGAAGCTCCTAATAATCAAATTTTAAAGTTTATTCTTATATTTAAAATCTCGTAGTCCTTACTTTCCTTTCAATTGGGATCATATCAAAGTATTAACGATGCCAATCACTAATATTTCTATTAAAATGTTCAATATCATTGTCAAGTAAACATAACTTATAAATTAATATATTTATTTACTTAAATAAAATAATATTAATATTCTCATTTTTAATGTAATCTAGATATATTTATTGTGGAATAATTTCGTTAGAAAAATTAGAAAATTCTACTATTCTTGACCTATTAATTGCATCTAATGAACTTGAACTGGATGAATTAGTTAAACATCTCCAAACTTACTTCGTCAACAACTGTGCTTCTTGGTTAAGACTGAAATTTGCTCTAATTTATTGAGCAAGTTATCAAGTCAAAAATCTTGAAATTATTCGAACTTCTATAATGATACATCCTAATACTATCTTTGAGTCTGAAAATTTTCATTGTCACCCTGAAGATGTATTGATATCTATTCTCAAAAGAGATGATCTGCAACTAGAAGAAGGCAAAATTTGGAAATATATAGTTCATTGGTGAAAAACAAAAAGTACAATGTTACCTGCTTTTCGCAATGAATGGACAAGCGATAATTTCTTAACCTGAAAGAAACTTTGAAACCATGTCTCCCACACATTAGATATTTTAGCATTCCTGAGGAAGACATAGTTATTAAGATCTACCCGTATGAACAACTTCTTGAAGAGAAACGTTTTATGGATATTAATACAATACTCATAGCATCTAACTTGCCTATTTCTTCATTTGTGTTGTCACCTCGAAACATTTTAAATACAAAACTTCCAATTAGAAAAGCCCCTATTCCTTTGCCTTCCAATATTATCATAGTGAACATGCTCCAGAAATTTAATCCTGGATTGATAAAAAATAATTACCCCATATTGAAAATTATCCATATGACTTTGAATTACTTGTTAGAGGATCTAAAGAAGATTTTGATGTTAAAATCATTTATAATATCTGTGATAAAGTAGCTAATACAGTTATTGTTTTAAAAGTTAAGGTACAGGAGAAATTCTTGGAAGGTACAAGCATCTTAATTGGGATAGCTATAATCATCAGCACAATAAGACCACAGAAAGTTTTGTGTTTTCATTGAAAACCGAAAATCTGAAAAATTATATTTTAAGTCGGGTGAAGGATTTTAATTATGCCATTTATAATTTTCCAAAGAAAGATTTAGGTTTTGGCCATGCTTTAAGTTTAACTGGTAATTTGAAAACCGATAAAAGATGTTATTGCATGGTTTGTAATGCATATCCTAAACCAATTCGTTCCAATGAATTTATGCGTGGATCCATCTTTTATAATCCTAAAGTTTTTTTTTTCAGTTGAAGAATATGAAGTTTTCAAAATTTCAACAAGAAAGTAAAATATATTTTTTGATATAATAATACAGAATAAGCTTTAGACATAGTATTATTTTTTTTTGTGATATTTTTTTTTTAACCTATTTAATTAAGTTGGGTCTTGCAAAACTTCATATTTTTTTTTAGTGTAAATCTACGTAAATATTAAAATTTTAATTATTTATTTGCTCAAAGACGTTTTTTTTTAAAAATTTCTAATTTTTTACATTGACAATATGGGTTAAGTTATTATAATAATATGTTATTTAATTTTATTTCTATAATTATCTGTAAGATTAAAACTAAAATATTAAAAATAAAAATATTAAAGATAAAAAATATAAAACATTTTTAACTTTAGTTTCTTTTGAAAAGCTTACAATTCTTTATCAAGTTTGGAACATTATAATATTTGTTCCCTCTTCATAAAATATAAATATGAAATTTGAGTTATTTGTAAGTGATATCTTTTTCCATTTACAACAATTTTGCTCAAGAACATCTTCATCACAAATAAATTCAAAATTATTATTTATTTGATATTTGAAAAACCACATGTTCAATTAAATTAATAAATCGTTATTGAGGATGACTCCATTATTAGGTCATATTAAATTGTGTAATTTGAATATCTTTATGGTGAAAATTAAATCAAATAATTTTTAATTTACAAAAAAAAGTGACTACTAAATTTTTTGAAGATCCATAATGATATAATGTATCAATTAAAATTGGCGAAGTCCATTCTTATATTTTACGCAATCCTTACTTTAAAATAAATTCAATGAAACTCATTTCAATAATGATCACATCAAATTACTAACAAATATTCTATTTTAATATTGAAATATTAATTTTCATAATTGTATTAATATTGACTTAGAGATTAATATTAAAGTAGGTTAAACAATTTGTAGACAATTATGTATTTCTGTATATAAATTTTTCTTTCCCGACATATTAAAATCATATCCACCATCAAAAATAAATTTTTAATTATATATTAATCAATTTTATATGTTTTAGAATGTACATATTTTATTCGTACATTTTAATTTGCAATTTTATTTTATGGACTATAAAAATTTTTTTCAATTAATCATGGGAAATTTTGAGAATATTTAATTTAAGTAAAGTTCGAAATTTAAATTGAATCTAACTCACGTGTTTAATATGTAAGAAAACTTTTTTCAAATTGTGTATAGTTCACACATTATATACTACTCCAATCCAATATAAAAGAGACCATTTCTAAAGCTTCTGATGCAATCTTGATTAAAGATTTTTTATAGTTTGTTATATTATTGATTTCAAACTCTATTAGAATTATATATTTTTAAAGTGGATAAAATTATAAAATGATTTGTCCATTATATGAATTATTAAATTTGCAAATTCAAATATCTAGATTTTCTGGGCTATTATTAGAAAAAATAATGAGTTTTCGTTTAAAAAATCAGCAATTTTTTTGTTATTTCGAGGGAAAATCCTTACCAATTGGACAATTTGTTAGAATTATTTAATTCAGATTGTTTATTCTTGGCTTCATCATATCATTGACTCAATTCAATTAATTAGTTTTCATTATTTTCATTCGAGTCCCATTCTATAGATATCCTGAAGAATTCTTTATAAAAATTTTTTGGACAACCAATACAAATTTAAGAAATATTTATCTAGATTATCATAGTATAGATTTTACCCTATTGTTATTCCTTTTTCGGTGAAGTCACGGCACAAAATACCTTCACCCA
>CAJVPK010001341.1:0-11997 GCA_910592015.1 Diversispora eburnea
AAAATAAAAAGTTTTATATGTAGCAACGATCGATAATTATTTCTGATCAGTTTTACTAATTATAATTATTACTTCATAGAGTAACCCGGAGTAACCCGGAGCAACCCGCGGAGCAACCCGCGGAGTACCAGTGATACATTTAACCCGGGTTGGATTAGGTTGACCATTGCTCTGCTATAATATGAACCCAACCCAACCCATTATGTTCTATTAACAACCCTACCGATATATGTATGTTTTATCAATTTTCGATCAGTGTTAGTTATATTCTTTGTAAACAGTTTAGTTAAACCCTTATAAAAATCTTATAGTCTTACCTCTTTCGAACAAATTCACAATATCTAAATCCTTCAAACATCATATTTTTTAGTATAAATTAGTTAGTAGTTTAGTATATTTTAGTTTAGCTACAATATCTTTAGCTAATAATTAATCGTATCACTTGACACTGGTCAAAAATTGATAAAGCATATACATATCGGATATCCGATATGTGTATATTTTATTAATTTTCGACCAGTGTGAAGGTCAGATCACAGTTAACAACGTAGTATGACTTCTTTATTTGTAAAGTTTGCTAAAATCACTCTATCTGTAAATAAGTTCAGATTACATCTAAATAATCAAAAGATTATAATAAATGAAAAATTAATACAATAAAATTTTAAACATTTAGAAAAAAAATTTTGTGATATATAGAAAAAAGATGATATATATAGAAAACTAGTAAATATAGAATATATTGATCAAGAAAAATATCCCTTTAATAAGTATGAACCATTGATATTATGAAAATGGATTAAGAATCATATATTATACATGTTCCCAAAATTGATTTTGGATTTTTGAGGTATTTCAACTTTTTGAGATTTATACAAAATCTATTCTATATATGGAAGTAAAAAAAGTACCCAGTTATATGTATATTCAATCAAAGAATAGATCTGAATAGTCAAAAAATTTCAGGTTTTAAATAAAATAATTTTGTCTTCTATAAAAAACTATTTTGACTTTTTTTTCCAAAATTATAATTTTGGGATTTCAAAATAATTTTGCGTGCAAATATATCATATATAACTTTATCACTATTCATTAGATATAAAGAAATGCAAAAATTGAAAATTTTGCAATAAATATAGGATTTTAGATATTGTCATTTTTTTAGATGATAATAATGGATTTTCTTTCCAATTATGAAAAAGAAAAAATAGATATTTTATCAATCTAATTCATACTTTTCAGTATTATGATAAATTCAAAATATCAAAGTATGATAGTTGACATCTTTTGATTTTATGAGAATTTCATCAGTACTTATATTGTAATATATGTAAAAAATATTTTTCAACTCTTAAGTTTATGAATAATCATAAGTGAAATATCAGAATACATTCAGAAACAAACTAAGACAGAAATAGATTGTATATTTATTTGACCAAATCTAAATTATAATATTATCAAAGATCTAATTTCAAGAAGAAATTTGTGACCAGAGGTAAAATATATTTTCTGTAAAATTTAATCAGATAAAAAGTGAATTTTATTAATATTATATATAAATATTATTAAAATAAAATATTAATTAATGAATATACTGTATTAAAAAAAATAAAATAAACAGATAATTAAGTTATACAAAAGTGCATATTACTTATGTACAATGTTGTGACTGAAAATGAATTTGTTCAATAATACTATATATATATATAATATTGTTATGATATAAAATGTAATATTAAATTATCAATTAAAATTTCAATATATTAATACATTATAATAAAGGATAAATAATTATTTAATTTATTATTAATATTTAAATATATTAGTTTAATCATATAATACCAATTAGTATTATTTAACATTTATTATTATTAATTATTTATATTTAATATTATTTAGTAATAGTTATTATATTATTAGTATTATATTATTTATAGTTATTAGCAAATAGTATTTTGTGGTACAGTAGTTAAAATAGTATAAATATACTCTTTATCTCAAATAGTTTTAGTAGTTTTATATTATTTAATTTTATATTTTTATAATTTTAATTAATTGCAATTCTCAGAGGATGAAATGTAATTATTTACATAAGTATATATATATAAATTTCCATTAAATTTACATGGTAGAAGTGAAGTAATAAATATTATTATTTAAGTTAATAAATAATAACTTATTGAATATAATAAAGTGGAAGTGAGAATAATAAATGGAAGTTATATAATTAATTAAATAATTAATTATATTTGTTCTATCCTAATAATTATTGAGGAAGTTTGATAACAAAGTATTTATTTAATATTAAAGATGATAAATGGAAGTTATAAAGATATATATTTAAGGATATTAGGATGAGATTATGAAAATAAATTAATAAGGATGTTATGATGAAATTATGAAGATAAATTAATAAGGATGTTATAATGAAATTATGAATAGATAATATTAAGGAAGTCTGGAAGTTGAGAGATATAATATTGAAATAGATATATTATGATTAAAGTAGATAAATATTAGTTTGTTAGTTCTATTTAAAAACTAACTGGTGTCTTCTAAAATTTAAAGAATAACCAAACTAGAAGTCTTATACCTATAGGGAAAGACTATAAACTCCTTAAAAAAACTGTTGAGTAGATATTAGCAATAACATCTGTGACAACGTAACATATATACCTGATAAATATATATATATAAACTGACCTCCACTCCTTTTCAAATTAGCAGATTTCTGACACACCCCTTACATATTATCAATTATATACTCTTTACAATAACATATTCTAAATATTTCTTTATCTTTTCATTCTAATACTAATTATACTAAAGTTTTAATTTGTAAATCTTGTAAAAAGTTATTAACTCAATTTTTATTTTCTTACTTATTCCTTATGCCTAAAAAAATAATATCAGTTCTTTTATATCTTTGAAAACATTTATCATCAATTTATTTGTATTGTTCTTTAGAAAAAATTTCAAATAGTAATATATATTCTAAAGATAGAAGTTTAATTGAAACAATAAATTATTCACATAATATTAGAGCTCATGCATTATATTCTGGAACTATATATACTTTTTTAGAACCTAATATTAATAATAATATTATTATTAAATTAGATAACTTATATCAAAATGAAAATTTATAAAGAGCTACTATTTGATTAGCAGAAAATAATTTATATCTTCAACTATACACTTAAATTTTATTATTATATCAAAATTTATTTACAAATATATCATTTTCACAAGTACAACATACTTAAATAGATGTATATATACTTTCTGTAAATTTATATGAAATTATTATTTCAAATAATAATTTTTCTGATAAAGTACATAATATAGATTTTCATTATACATGTCTAATGGCTAAATTTATTCAAGAAAGTGATACATTAAAAATATCTATTTTTATACATGATTCAAATCTAGAAGTATACTTTTTCCTGCTATATTTATAGATGAAAAAGATCATTTTTATAATATAATAAATTAACTAATAGGAAATAATATTGAAGAAAAAACTTATAAAAAATACATTAAACAATGATTAATAAATTATGATTCATGATAGTAATTATTATTGGCTTTTATGGTCATATCTACAATTAGAAAAATTAAGACAGCACCAAAATACACGGCATTTATTAAAACAATCAAATTTAAATTTAAATCTAAATACAGGTTTACCTACTATACAAGATTTACTTCAACCAAATACTTATATGTCACATAATATAATTAATGAAAATAAAACATTTTCACTTTTTATATTTATGTATACAGGTGATACATATTTTTATAATAAACAACTTTATCTAAATGTCATATTACAAAAGTTAAAATTACTTATATTATTTATAACATTAAGTATGACAGAAAGTTATTGAACTTATTTACATGAAATACTTGCAAATAGTAATAATGATAATACTTTATTTACAAATTAACCTTTTCATTGTGCTAATTATTTTGTATATATGTTTCAATTATTAAAAAAAGAATTATATAAAAAATCAGAATTAACAGGATTTGATAAGATTATTGATTTTTTTGATCATGTAAAATTTTAAAATAGGAGAGTAACTTATATACATAGTTTTTATTGGACTACTAACAACATTGCAAATATGATTCAAAATGAAATAATCTGTTTAACAATATCAGATTTTATATATGAACCAGAACTTTATATAGTAGTTATAAACAATTAGATTTATACTTATAATGTAAAATATCAAGGATCTACACTTCCAGGACAAGTATTTAAAAAAGAATTTCTTTAACTTTATTGTGAAAATACACATCATGATAAAAGAAATTATTGTTATATATTCAAATGTCTAATTAATGCAGATTTATGAATAGTTCTATATTATATTCTAATATTATTAATCTGGAATATCCATATGAATGTACAATATATAACTAGTAAAGAATTTACAAGATATATGGTTAAATATATTGTAAAAAGAGAGCCTTCCTATATTTTTAATATTCATGAAAATGATTTTTTAAGAGCTTATATAATTGTACATAGACTTGGTTCAATGGAATTAATATTTTTATTATTAGATCATACAATGTGTAATTCATCTGCTACTGTAAAATTCTTATAACTGAACTTTCAAATATAAGAACATGTACAATATTATCTATTTTTATGATTAATAAAGATAATAAAAATTTCTATTATGATAATACAATAATGAAATATATGACATGACCTAATCTTTTTAAATTTAATAACTTAACATATCCTCAATATTATGAACAATATATAATTTCTCCTTTTTCAATAATTACAACTTCATATCAAATATATTATGATAATTTATATAATTATATTATTAAATGTAATAAAAATATAATAATTAGATATGTTTCAGTGTAGAAAGATTTGTATCTCAAAAAAAAAATTTTTTTTATTTGTATATAAAAGTTTTTAAATTTTAATAAATATATTTATAAAATTTTTTATAATATAAAATATGATTTGATCTGTTTTTTTATATAGGTTTTGTTATTATTTTTATATTTTCTTATAAAGTTTAATTAAGTAAAACTTTATATATTTTTTAAAAAAAAAGAAAAAAATAGATTTTTAACATTTCTATTTTATACATGTGATTTTATAAGTTCATATTATGCAAGTGTATAGGTGTACATATGATAAATATGCATTTTAAATTTCAGTAAAATTAGATTAGCAATTGAGAAAAAATTAAATTTCAAAATTTAATAATTTGATTTTTTTTATTATATAGAATATATATATAGTAAAATTTTATAAATTATATATATATAAAGTAGTTTTTAATAAAATTTTTTAATTTACTTATAAATAATTAACAAAATTATATTATAATGTATCTATAAACTATTAAATTTTATAGTTAAGATAAAAAATAAAATTTTAAATTTTAAAAAAATTTATTAATAATTAAATGAGGTACAAATCTTTTTGCACTAGACCACATCAATTTTTAAAAATTAATAATGAACAATTGTATTTTTATTAATAATTATTATTAAAATTTTCACTTAAAATAAATCAGATTATAAAAATGAACCTAATGAAACTTATTGTGAAAAATTTTTATTACTTTTTTTAAACTATTTAAGTAATTTACAAAATCAAACTAGACAAACATATCAATTACATATAACACATCTAGATAATAGATTTATTGAAATGTATAATTGATTTTTGAATTTTTTAAATGAATAATTTTCATCTAATCTTTTTGATATTATAAATATTCAATTACAAAATTTAAAAATTTTATTATATATTTTTCTTGAAACAGTTATGTTTGAATTATCTCATAGTAAGACTCTGTTGGATTTAAAAAAAATACTTAAATTATCCCATGATCAATATAATATATTATCAATAATTAATATGTATCTTTGTCCATCAGATAGAATTAAGTGGTTATATTATTTTATTACTGGATCTGTTGGAATTAAAAAATCTTATATAATTAATTTAATTTAAAAATATACTTGATCAAAGACATGTAAATTATTTATTGCTATTGTTATCACCTACTGATATTACTGCACAAAATATTAATGGTTGAACAATTTATTCAGAATTACAAATTACTTTTAGTATTGGAAATTATTATACATAAGTTCATTCTAATTATAAACTTATTAAACAATTAAAAAAAATTGATACTCTTATAATTGATAAAATTTCAATGGTTTCAACTGAACTATTTGATTTTATTTCTAATATTTTTGCAAGTTTACATAATAATACAAATATATTTGATAAAATTAATGTAATTGTAATTAGTGATTTTGCTTAACTTTCACCTGTTACAAGATAACCTGTATTCAAAGCATGTATTTGGAAATTATTTTGTCTTTTATTTCTTAGAACAAATTAATGTCAAAATAATAATCCAGAATTTTATAACATGTTAGAAGAAATTTGATTTAATAATATTTCACTTGAAATATAGAATTTATTGTAACAACATACTTCTGAATTTTTGACACATTCTACTATTGATTCATTACTTAATATAACATATATTGTAGATTTTTGAAAAAGTGTACAACAAATTAATAGAATAATTGTAATTTATTACCTATTCCAAATAATAAATTTTTAATTTCAAGAGCATCAGATTCAATAGGTTCTAAATTATAGAATACTTATGATTCTGAACAAATTTTCAAATCAAAAACAAATTTACCTTCTTCTATCTATTTACAACCCGGTACACATATTATGTACCTCAACAATTCTTTAATAGAACATGGTATTTGTAATGGAACAATGGAAATTATTATAGATATCAATCTTATAGATCAATCTGTTAAGATAACATTTTCAGTTAAAGAATCAATAATAGATATTCAGGTTTATAGGCATACTCATTATTTTGAAATTGATGGATGCAATTGTCACAGAACCCAATTTTCTATAAACAATTGTTTTGCCTCAACTATACACAAAACATGAGATCTTACTTTACTAAAAGTATGTCTTGCATTAAATGGAAATATTTTCATCTGAACAAGCATATGTTGCTCTTAGTAGATGTCCAAACTGGAACAATATTCAAATATCTCATCTTGATCAATCAGCATTCATTACCCTGATGTTATTCTTGAATATCAAAGATTAGAAAATATTTCCATATCTCATCCAACTATATTTCATTAATGTAATAATATATATAAAAAAATATAATATATATAAAAAATATAAAATAATATATTTCTCATAAATTTAAACAACAGCTTATATTCCCGTGACAAGGGAGGTGGTTACTCTAAAAAAAAATAAATGGCTAGTTACTATTACTAATTTTTTAAATCTTTGTAATTATCAATTATTTAAAATTTTATACTTGAGATATAATTTAATTTTTTTAAAATAAAGAACAAATTACTTATCTTTCTCTTCATTTTTAAAGTTACAATTGTGAACTTGTAGATTTTTCCATTCTTAAAATTATAATTATACTTTTCATTGAAATACAAAAAATGAAATACTCCTTCCTAATAAGATAATTTTATTTTAATTTTTTAATGAAAGTATAATTGTAATTATAAGATTATAAATAATTATATATAAGTGTAATTTTTTTTATTTTTTTTTTCTTAAAATATAAATAATATTGAACAGCTTTGAAATTAATGATTTATTTTCATTTTTCAATTTGGGATGTATTTTCTTTAAATTTCCGAATTATTTATATTCTTCTCAATATTATTATCTCGTATTTCATTATTTAACTCTTCTTGAGTACTCAAAAGATCTATCGAAATATATTAAATGTCTGTACCAAAAAATTTACTATTTTTATTTTTATTAATCGAATCATTTGTATCCACCGCACGGATGTTTAAAACATAAAGAGATTATGCGGACGAAGTGAATAAGCAAGTAAAGTGTTACAATAATTTTTTACCCCAGAAAGGTAATATATCTGCAAGTAAGTTTAAATTCTTTCTTCACAATTTGATTGGCGTTTAAAGACGGAATTTGGATACAAAATGAGTGTTATTCTATTAATATAAATATTATTAATGTTTATATAATAATACTGTTATCTCTATTGTTATATTATATATATATATATTATTATATATATATATTATTATATATATATATTATATATATATATATTGATAATTCGTTAAAAGTATTTTTTAAAATAAGGGTAAATCTATGAAAAATTGTGTGGGATTCATATTGTTGTGTGTAAATGTATACCCCTACAGTATTAATTTGTCACAACAATGAATTTTTAGTTTAGTATTTAATATTTATGTCTAGATTCGCACATAAGTCAATTATTACCGACAAAGACGTTGTTTCTGTGTACGAGAAATTTCCATCAATTTTTTTTTTTTTACCTACGTTTCATCATATTCATCATATTCATTGTATTTTGATATGCAGTTCATCTTTTTTTTTTTTTCAAATGTACAAAGATAAAAGATTTCTTTGAAAAAAAAAATCGGGAACTTACATTTTTGAAATCATGGCTGCGGATTGCCATATGATCATCGAAAAACAGTAATATAATGGTAATAATATAATAATAATTATGGTAATTATTATGAATTATTGTTGATAAATAAGTATCTCTTCTCCATCTCTTCTCTTATTTCTCTTATCATTATCTTTGAAAGAATTTAAAATTAGAAAAATAATAATGGGCTACAATTAACAGAATTAAGAGTATAAAATGTATAATTCAAAGATGCAATAATGAAGTAATAAGAAGTAAATGAAAGTAGGTGGAAAGTATAATGAGGTAATAGATTAAAAAGTGCGCCGAAAATCAATTTAGGTTGCATTTTTTCAGCCAACCAGATTATTTAAATTTAACAAGATTAACAGTAAGATTATGTTAAAGAATCTTATCAATTGCATAAAGATTTACTTTTATAGAAATAAGTCTTATCTAATGCATTTTGATAAAGTGATGTAATGCACTCCAAGTAAGTTTAAAAGAGCATTTCGTCAATCATTTATAGTTTATAAATTAATAGTATTTAATTTAATATGGTATAAATTAACATTATACATAATTTAATAACACATAGGGAATAATTTAGTGGTAAAAGAAGAACAAGGTTTTTATTTTACGCCAAAAGATTCTGCATTCGTGGCGAGGTGCAGAATATTTTGAATATTATGAGAATTTTGCATAATCCGAGTTTGGATTAAAAAATTTCTTAATCTCTAAATAATAATATTATTAATAAATTTAATAACTAATAGTTTTAATAATTCTGATAATAGCATAGTAAATAAAATAATTATTTGTTGTTTCAGTATTACTTCATACTTGTTATTACTAGTTAATTTTCTTCGTTTTTCTATAATTTTCTGCTTTTTAAAAGACAACAACGAATCTCGTTCAAGGTTTTTCCCACTGTGACAAACAACTGGAAACTGATAATCAAAAATTAATCAAAATGGTGTTTCCATTGGAAATGTTTCACAATTCTACTCCGCCATCTGATTATCAGATTTTTTTAATTTTTGTACAGAACAGTCTAATATACAGTAGCATGATATAGTATAATATAGTATAATATAGTATGATATAGTATAATATAATATAGTGAAATATTGTACAATATCCATAACCATATATATCCAGGCTCAATATTTATAGTTTAATATTATAATACAAATATTTATATATAAATATATGTCGAGAAAAAGAACAATAATTTCTCAACGATTTTAAATTAATTAATTTTAATTTTTTGTACTTTTTTTTTTTTTATTTATTTATCTTGCATATAAATATACTACGGCTGGCTTTTGCTTTGAATTCTTTTCTTCTTAATTAATTATACACATATTATTTATTTAATAAAAAAATATGGACATATATACTTTAACACACCCAAAACGGTCTCTTACTATTGCTCATAATCCGTACGAACAAGAGTCACATTATATAATAGATCCATATTCACGACAAGTTACCTCAGGAAGAGGATATATACATGGAAAAAACAATTTTTTACATCCTTCTGAAGAAGCCGCAATTTTGTTTTGTGGACGAGCAACTGGACCTCCATTGCAGACTCACTGGAAGGTTGGCATTTTTCAGTGGTTCATTATTTCCACGTCCAAAGTTATATAAAATTCCTTAGTATTCTCATATATGAAAATTATTGTGATGATATTAATTAATGGACTTAGCCTGACCCAGAAGCTACAAAGTGTGTAATGACTTGTTGTTACCGCGAGTTCGGTTTATTCGAAAGAAGACATCACTGTAGAAGGTATATTAAATAAAAATAAAGATTCAAAATATTTTACATATTTTTTTCACATATTCGTAATATTTATAAACATTTTTTTTTCGTATATTAGATGTGGTGACATATTTTGTGGAGCTCATTGTTCTCACTATATTCGACTCGATCAAAACGCCAACTTTAATTTGGTAGGATTCGCTTCACGGGTTTGCGATAATTGTTTTGATGATTATACTCGATTGTTATACCGATGCAAACATCCACCTAAACCTTCTCGTTACTCGGGATGTTCAGAAGAGGAGGAAGATGATTACAGAGAGTATCGAGATAGGGGTTATCAAACAATGAGTGGTAGCAGCGATGATGAATGTAACAATACAAATACAAAATATGTAACACGTGAAGAAAATCTTCTTAGAGAAGGTATTAATGTTAAAATAATTATTAATGTTAAAATAGTTATTAATATTATTATAATTAATAATAATAATATTATTATTATTCAATAGATCTTAACAGTATTAAACCATATTATCGAAGACAATTAGGTAATTTATTATAAATTTTATAAATTTTCGTATTATTTGACAGAAATTCAAATTAATCATAAATATAATTATAATCTTTCTTTTTGATAGATGTAACATACAACAAGGGTTTTGTTCCTGAAAATTGGACTTGGTCAACATTTTAAAATTATTATATCTGTAATTTCCTCTTTAAAATATATAAGATGTAAGAAATAGTATGTATTATAGGATGTGCATGCGCAACCCACAAAAATGTTCTTTTCGAACAAACCATTTTTTAAATATCTTACAAAAAATCAAAATTATGATCACAAAAAATATATATATAAGTGATCATTTATGTTATTATATATATATATATATATATATAATTCTAAACCTATTTGATTTTTTATCCATACAAAAAAAATTTTTCTTCATTTCTTTCTTGGATATTTATTACATAGGTTATTGAATTATATATATATATATAACAAAAATAAAAATAAAAATTATATATTTTCATCTTCGATTGATTATCTCGAAAACTTTAAAAATTGTCCTACAATCATGTGTCACTTTTAATCTGTTCTGGGAGGTATCCTATAAATTGTTGTGTAACTACTTAATGGGTTTATTGAATATTTTTACATATTTGTTGCAAAGGTATCGTTTTTGAGATACTATGGTAATTTTTATTCTTAAGGAACGTGATGCAACTAATATACATTTGATATATAGAATATGAATACCACATGCCCGTCGAATAATTAGTGCGCACGTTACTTAATAATGTATAAAAAAATAACCATTTTTTGAATATATAAAAGAGTTAGCTAAACTAAGACAATAATTTACGGCTCGGCCCATCGTTGCCCAGTAAACTTGGGATCAGTTGTTTTTATAGTAACGTGAAATCCTTTATAAATTATCAAAACGATACTTTTTGCATATTTGCCACCTAAATTCTGTCATATGAATTAAGCACATGGCATCTTCTGATCATCTGTTAAATTATGGACCAATCAAATTCGGAGGGAAGGCACACTTACCCAGTATCACCAGAACCATTTTTATCCACGTGGATTATCAGAAATACATCACATGTTAAGTTCATGTGACAAATTTTGCGTGACAAATATGATTTTCACAAGAGAAAACTTAAACTAGACCCCAGGGTTTAGGTCATTTATTCTAGACCCCCGGGGTTTAGGTCATTTTGTCTAGA
>CAJVPK010001342.1:0-11975 GCA_910592015.1 Diversispora eburnea
AATATAAAATAATAAATAAAAATACATATGAAAATAAAATAAGATAACTAATATAAAAATATTGCGTCACAATATATAAAATATTTTCTACATCTATTGAGTATTCAATATATGTCTGATATTAGGGACATACTATGTACATATCAGGTACCCGATATGTATATGATTATCAATTTTCGACCAGTATAAACTGTACAGTACAAAAACTATTTTGTACTGTATGAATAGTGACTTGTATAATTTATTTGTAACTTGTATGGTTAATTAACTAATATTACATGATATTTTTAACTGTAGAAATTTTATTTCGGTAATATATAAATGTGATGAATAATATTTTTCTAAAAAAATATAATAAAAATTGAATGTTGGGATGTGTTGAGGTGGTGATAATAAAATGTAACACCCCTAATTAATTTGTATGTAATACAAACTCTAACTCTTAATTTTGACATAAATAGATAATAATATATATTACAGGGTTTGAATTTATATTTAGTACTGTTTAACTTTTTAATATAAAAATACTTGTACTATATAGTTTTTAACATAAAAAAGTTTATACAATACAATAAGATTCTTATAATATATATATTATTGTACAAATTTTGTGCAAAAATTTGTACAGTACAAAATAATATTTCATACTGTACAGTTTATCATCATACTTATTTACTGACTTTTTACTAACAGGATTATGTATATAATAATGTAACCAAATATATATGTCATCCAAATTTCAAATTATTTTAGCATTTTAGCTATCAATATTTAATTTTCATAATATTTGGAATTTGGAATTTGACATAATTTGAGATTTGGAATTTTGGCAATTAATAATTTGGAATTTAAAATTTGGAATTTGGAATTTGGAATTTGGGATTTAGCATTTTGAATTTGGGTGGCACCTATATAACCAAAATATATTTTTATTAACTAAAATATTAGAGATATATAAAAAATATATACCTGGTCAAAGATTATCCATATAATATATACATGTTCTCTAAATTAATTTCTGATTTTTGAAATATTTTGCTTTTTGAAATTTACTCAGAATCTATTTTATATATGGAAGTAAAAAAATATCTAGTTAAGTGTATTTTTAATCAAGGAATTTTTTTGAGTAATCAAAAAATTTTGAGTTTTAAGTAAAATAATTTTGTTTTCTATGAAAAACTATTATAATTTTTTTTTTTAAAATTGTAATTTTGAAACCTTAAAATAATTTTGCATGCAAGTATAATACAATAACAGTGGAAATCACATGTAACAACTTATCTTTTATTAAAAATATTATCCCTTTTAATCTCTTTCAAGTAAATCCATATAACAAAACTTCATATTTATACTTTTCTTTATAGTATAACAATAGTATATTTAGTATAGTTGTTTAGTATTAGCTAACATATTTTTTTTTTGTTTTTAGTTACTAGTTTATTGAATTCTTTTGAAGGTGAATCTCAGTCAATGCCATATAAATTTAATTTTGTCAGTAGTGACAATTACCTGCAGTGATATTTAAAGAGAAATTATAGACAAGAATGTGAAAGATATCTATAAATTTTTATGTTTTTTTTATCTCTTCTTGATAATTTAAACTATAATTTATTAATTATCATTAATAAAAATTAAATTATTAAATCTAAATTGTTAAAATAATAAAATCAATTATCAATAAATTGTTTTTCAAAGTTCAAATGGTATTAAAAATATCATAGTAGAAAATTGTTTCATGTTGCATAAAATCAATGTGAAATACAATATTACATTTTCTTCAGAAAATAAGAACTTGAAGAATATCGATATTAGAAGGAAAATACCTTTGCAAAGTTTAAGAGAAGGACTTTTGAATTGTATTAGAAATATCCTAATAAAAAGTTATGTTTCTTTGATTAAAAATAAATAAAAATAACCAAAATGATTTATCTATCAATAATAATAAACTTTCTAAAAATAATGAGTTATCTAATAATAACAAGTCTTCTAACCATGATAATGACCGAGAATTATTATTGCTATAAATATCTCAAACAAAATAAAAATCCATACTTTCTAGTTTAAAATAAGGATATTTCTGATCAGCAAAACCATTATCCAATCAAATCTTTAAATATCGCATGATTTAATTATACTAACTAGGAAATGGTAAGTCCGGAGCATATATAATATTTTAATATGTGATCATTATCTAATGATCATTATCAAAAAATCGGACAGAATTCCTTTCCAAGTTACGTTTTGATATTTTGACTATTGCTGCATCAAATATGTAACTTTGGTATCAAAAATGCGCGTACATTAAAAGTCCTACGCTACGCTCCGGACTGTAAACCGGTTCAGTTCAGTTCAGGTTCGGTGTTGGTTTGATTATTTTTAATTTTGGTTCCAAACCAAACCAGTTCTTAAATTTTTGTTCAGTTCCAGTTCAAAATTAGAACTGAACTGAGCCATTACATTAGGAGCTTTAACTGTACTTACTAGTACTACGAATTTTTTAAATTTAGTACATTTCATAATTTGATTCTTAAGGATAAAATGCTATAATATGAATTAATAATCCTCCTCGCTTCATTTTTGTTTAATGATATAATTTTATTTTGTTTGAGAAGACTTGTTATTATTAGATGACTCATTATTTTTATTGTTATTGATAGATGAATAATTTTGGTTATTTTTGATTTTTTTTAATCAAAGAAACACAACTTTTTATTAGGATATTTCCAATACAATTCAAAAGTTCTTCTCTTAAACTTTGCAATGGTATTTTAATCATCCTTCTAACATCAATACTCTTCAAGTTATTATTGTCTGAAGAAAGTGTATTAATTTAATGCTTCACATTGATTTTATGCAACGTGGAACAATTTTCTACAATGATGTGTCTAATATCATTTGAAATCTGAAATATCATTTTATTCATTGAGTTATTGTCACCCGAAAACAATTTATTGGTTATTGATTCTATCATTTTAACAGTCTAAACTTAATAATTTGATTTTTATTAATGATAAAGATATAATTTAAATTATCAAGAAGAGGTAAATAAAGAGAAACCACAGATAAGAAAAGAAAAGAGCGAATAGAGAACGTGAAAGATATCTATAAGTTTTCATGTTTATATTTTATTTTATTTATTTATTTGATATGTTATATGCTATTGCATTATTAAGTTTATAAATTGTAATGTTGCAACAAAGCACAGAGTTGTGACATATATAACTTCACCAACTTCATTAACATTAATATACAGTAATATACTAACATTAGTAACATAAATTTTAGTTAAAATTATTCCACTATAGTATTCTCGGAAATTGATTAGAAGAACAAAAGTAAAAATAATTCCGTGCACCCATATCACGAAACAAATAATTCTATATATTTGTTTAAACTATACATAGGCCGAAATTCTTTTGACCCTCGAATATTTAATAAAGCTTTAATATTTTTCAATTAAAATATGACATTTAGTTACTGAGTTAACCAGAATAATGGTCTTAAGTTTTAAAAAGAATATTGATATTCATGAGAAATCATGAAAGTGTCATTACTTTCCAAAGTGAAATTATTGCTTTTGGCGTATCTTTGAGAACTCGGATATTCTGTTTCAACATCAAGGGAAGTACTTATATAAATATCATTGTTACTTTAACTGAATTAATAGTGGAGAATTCTTTTGATTATTTTAAAATCTGGATCATATTATGTTTTTCGAGATAACCACTTAAGTCACCATCCTTTGCCCATGGCATTACTAATGTATATGTGTCCGGTTTTTTTGGATCTTGAGTGATTCCATAACATCTCATCAAGTGTGAAACTATTTCACCGATAAAACTTGTGCCTTTAACTAAAAAACATTAATAATAAGAATTATAAGAATAATACTGTTGAACTTTAATTGTTTTCAATGCAACATGTCCACTCTTGACAATCAACGTCATGCCTTTGGTCCATCTATCCAAGTGCCTTCATAAACCTACCGAATCCACCATTTGTTGTAAATTTTTGATCAATAATTCTATTAAATGGAATCCATTCAAAATAATCATAAACACTCAATGGATTCAATTGGGTTTGATGAATATATTCATCTAACTTAAGATTTATTACTTGTCCATTCGCCAACTGTTTCTGCGATTCTTTTTGGTTCACATTCCGTACACTATTATTTTTTTGCTTTGTTACAATATAAACAGATTCCAAATTTTAATGCATTAGACAATGGTGTGCCATTTTTTTCATATTTTTTTGTCCAGGCGTAGTATTTATCCCTTGAAATTTTAGATGGCTTATTGCGAAAATTTATTTTGTTTTTCATTTTTTTTTTTGGATTCATCTTGATTTAGAGACGAATATGATCTTTTAAAGTCATTTCAAAGGATTCAATATTGCTTTGAACTGCATTCGTGTGTCAGGAAATTCTGTTGGTTTTATATCTACATCACTATCAGCTAAGAAGTTGAATCATTTGATTTCGCGACATCATGTGCATATATTGTCATTTCTTTGAAAAATTTTAAGCATAGTTTATAATTTCAATAATGTATTCCAGCATTTGAAAAAGTTTAACGTATACAAATACCTAACTTGAATCAAGAAACAACAAATTTACATACTACCGTGTACATATTTAATTTCCTCTTTTCATAAGCGGAAATTAAATATTCTAGAAAAATACAATGGACATTTTCATGTGTACAGTACAACATTGAAGTACCTTAATTGTTCTTAAATAAATAAGAGAATATTTATTTCTTCTATATTGTTGACGAAATATTTGTTAATAAAAACAAAACAGAATGAATTATTTTCTATTATTTTCTAAAGATTTTGTTAAAATAAATCATTACCTGTTTTTACATTTGTCTAAGGTAGATCCACGAACGCTCGAAATTTTTAATTTTAACAAAATAACCATACACGCAATACAAACCAAACTATCGAAATAAAAATTACTATATTATTAACATCATAAATAAATATTATCCTTGTTACTTGAAACCAATAAAGTATTAATATTAATACTCAATTATTAAATTATTTACATTAAATTATTAATTCGTGATTCGCCAGAAACGGAAAGGAATTATATGCAACTTTTTTTAATTATATATAAATTTTTTTTTTTAATAATTAAAAAAGGCATATCTAAACTGAAAATATGTTTAAATCAGAACCATTGTTTTTGGAGAAAGGGACTTTTTTAAGATAGTTCTTGTGATATTCTTATTCTTATTCTTATATGTAGATCTCTTTCCGTTTATCATGAATCACGAATTAAAATTTTTTTTTTAAAAAAAAAGAATTATTATTTGTAAAATTTCATCATTATTTTCTTTTACAATTTCAATTTTCCATGAAATTGTTTTCAGAAGATTTTTTAGGAATAGTTAAAGGAGTTTGTGGTGGAAGAGAAAGAAGATAAGAAGGAATAGTTGGTGAATCAATTATAGTTGAACAAGAATTCAAAGCACTAGATTTTGTACATGATGATAGTGATGATGATGATTCAATTGATGAAAGGTTAAAACGAGTTCTTAAACTTGAAAGTGGTGAAGAGGAAGTGGAAGTGGAAGAGAATGAGAAGGTGGAAGGGGAAAAGGAGGAATGAGAAGAAGGATTTAAATTTTGAGATAATAATAAATCAAGACTAGGTGGATGTTTTAGATGAAGTTTTTTAATTTTAGTTGGATTATTCTTTTCGGTTTTTTTGTCGTTATCGCTGGCATTATTGGTTTTTTTATCGTTAATAATGTTGTTTTCGGTTGAAGTTGATGATTTCTCATTGAAAAAGAAATTGAAATTGTTTTCATTTTCATTTTGTTGTAAATATTTTATTTTAAGAGGCAAAGTATTTGATCTAGAAAGTTGTAAAGGTTTTAATTGTGAAGGAGTATGAAGACTAAATGATTTCTTATGAAGATAAAGTGGAATATTTGTATTGTTCACAATATTCCCATTTTTTATATCACTTATACTTTTAGAACTTTCAGAACTCAAATCATCTTTATCATTGATAAAAGTTATATGTCGAACTGGGTTGCTATTATTATTATTATTATAATTAATGCTATAATTACTATTATAATTCATATTTATATATTGTTTATGACCATCACCACTCGTTGAACCAACATTACCATCATTACCATCCAATTTACGAGATACTAATTTAATAAATTTATGTAATCTTTTTTTTCGAAATAAACACACGAAAAAACTTCCAATCAAAGCTATCCCAAGAATTGATGAAATAATAGTTAAAAGAATAATATAATTAGTATCATTTTTTTGAATATTATTATTATCATTATTAACAATAGGATTAATTGTTGGATTAATTGTTGCTGAATCAATTGTTGGATTAATTGTTGGTGAATTAATAATTGAATTAGTTGGATAAGATGATAATAAAGTATTCTCTATTGAAAATATTTGTGTGGTTGGTATAGAATGAGTAGAAGGAGTAGAAGTAATAGTAGTTTCGGTAGTTTTAATACTGAAAATTTTAGTGAATTTTGTTGCTTTTAATATTATGATGTTATCTCGAATTTCCAAAGTGACCAAAGCACCTTGATCATTCAAAATTGTCTTTGCATTTTTATTATTGTTATTGTTACGTTGATTTATTTGATTTATTTGTGACTTGCACATTTTTTTTTTTTTTTGGTTATTATAATTATTATTTAAAGATTCATTTAAGGAAAATATTTTTTATTGTTATTAAATAATTTTAACATTCATGGTTATTTGTCTTCTCATTTTACTTGATTAACCTCGTCTTTTATTTATAAAATTTCTAAATTATAAAAAACTTATATTTTATAAAAGATTATTGCCAAATCAAGAAATATTATATTTATAATATTTCCTTTTATTGGTTCAAAAATTTCAAAAAAATTTTTAAACTTCTTTTGCTTAGATAATTAAAATATGCATTATATGCATTACATAAATTGTATAATATCTGTCGTGCATTATATAAATTATATAATATCTGTTATGCATTTAAATATACTACTATATATAATCTATTGTATAGTAGAGTTCCGCATGGTCGGGTCAGGTTTATTTATAATCTGACCCGATCTGATATTTAATGTGATGTGATGTGATCTTACATATTTCGAGGAGTATCTCGGTCGCAATAAGTATAATCCGCGGATCTTGTGGTAAACAAGAATGCTGTACTTTTCATGTGATTTGTAACTTAACTTTAACTTACCCTAATTGAAAAAACCATCACTTTGCAAGACACATATGAGGCTATTCTATTTTGTCACGTAAAATTGAATTTTTTTAATGAGATTCGTCTAAAATATCAAAAGAAATTATTTTGAGTTGTAATACAATAAAATAATCAAGTTATCAAAATTAATCATAACGCACTGTCAAAGTGTCAAAGGTACATTGTAAATTGGTTTCAAATCGGTTTTTGAATCAGTTGGAATCGCATATATAGATAAAAAGATTAAAATTGGGTATTTTTAATTCATATAAATTATAATAAAAAATAAATATTATACATTTTTTAGGATTTTTAAATGAAATGAGAGTTCTTTTGGACTTGTAGCATATAATTTCAAAAGGTTTGAAGGTTTTAAAATTTAAAACGTAAGTATTTATTATTTAATAGATTTGAAATGCATTAATTAGTTTTATATTACAATTATAGGTTTTATTAGCGTCAATACATATAGATATAGATATAGATGATAAAATGGTGTATTTTTAATAATTTAAAAAAAAAATTAGAAATACAAGTTATATAATAAAAAATTCAAAAATTAAGTATAAATTTGGAACTCTTAGAAAATTAAAATATTGATGTTTATTTTTAATAAATAATAACTATTTTGTTATTTTCGTTTATTTTTTTTTTTGTCTTTTTTTATCATATAATATTATGTGGAACAATATATTTTCAAAGATATCACTCAAAATATTATAAATTTATCGTAAATTTATATTTTACAACTATGTTATAAAGATCTATAATATTCTTGATCTATATGTATATAAAAAAAAATGGAAAATTTGTAAGAAATCTTAAAAATCCAAAATAAATCAATTATAACATTAATTACTGTAATTACCTCTCCTACGTTCACGTTCGATTCTTTCGATAGCTTTTTCTTTAAGTCTCTCTTTTTCATCATAATAATCATTTAGATTTATTAAATCAAATAAACGTTTTCTAGGTTGTGTTTTGGGATAAGGTAATTTGTCATCTTTATGTAATACTACTCCAACACATCTTTTATTATGACGTGTTGGATGATCATAAAATTGTACCCAGCCTGGTACTTCTGCATGTATGGTAAAATCTTTTCCCATGTAAACCTTTAATATATATATATTTATATATATATTATATTTATACGTTATATGTTGTAGACGTTACACTTGATACTTGATATTTTCAATAATAAATTAGATTCAGTATTGATAATTACATTTTCTCCTGGCCAAAATTTTTTTCCTCTTTGTCTTACAATGATATTTCCTGGAACAACTCGTTCAGCTAAAAAATTGGGAATTAAATGTGAATGAAATGTGAATGAAATTGTGATAAATAAAAAAAAAAAGAAAAATTCTAAATTACCCCCAAATTTTTTTACTCCCAATCTTTTACCAGGAGAATCTCGAGCGTTGTGAGTAGATCCTCCTGATTTCTTCGATGCCCATCTTTGATTCCCTTTTTATAATTATATAAATTATAATAATTATAGTTATCATTATTTAAAGTTAAAAGTTTTTATCCATCATTATTATTATCCATTATTCATCATTATCTATTATAATTATCTATTCACACCTTGTTGATATTCAAATAATAATAAAGCTTTAAAGTCAAAAGAACTTGATAGGAAGAATAGATTTTGCTTTATGTGAGGCCGGAAGAGGCCTCCCCAGAATATTGTTGAAGGGGATAGTGAAGAAACTTTTTTCATAGACGAATGTATGAGAAATTTTTTACATGATTAAAAAATTTTCTTCATGTCTATTTTGTGAAACGTGAAACCAGAAATATCTTATCAATATCCACATATTATTTTTTCTTCTTAATTTCATGTGGTATAATCATGTGAGTGCTACAGACAAAAATATATACTGAAAAATTGATGAAAAATTATTGAAAGAATGTATTCGCATAAATTAGCACGCCGGCAAACTTTAGAAGAAATTCTTTCGGCATCACAAAAGGAAATTGAACTTGATCCTACCAAACCTTTATTCAAATTAACTTATTCTAATTCACCCAATTGGCCTTATGGGAAGAATAAAAATTTAAGTAATAATAATAAAACAAGAATAACAAGAATTGCAATTCTTGATTCATCATTTAATCCTCCTACTAAAGCGCACATTCAATTACTTATACAATCAGTTAATGCCATAACTAATACGTACTCTCCTCAGACACAAGAAGCTCATGAAAAAAGTAATTTTTCATCATCGTTTTTTGATGCTTGTCTCTTAGTTTATGCGACAAAAAATGCGGATAAAATACTTTCACCTTCGGATGCTGGACCAATAGATAGATTACTTATGATGGAAAATCTTGCGGAATATATAAATGCCAATAAAGATAACGATAATAATAATAATAATAATAATGAAGCACTTCAAAATATTGCTGTGGGATTTGTTACTCATGGAAGATTTATAGATAAAACCAAAGCTTTACATTCATTTTTTTCATCCTTAAAAAATTCGAATAATAATTTTCCTTCAAATGATATATCTTTCTATTTCATTGTAGGATTTGATACTATAATGCGCATGTTTGATTCTCAATATTATTCAAATTTACGTTCAGAACTTAGTCTATTCTTTGAATCAAGTAATCTCATTTGTGCTAATCGTGAAGGATATGGTGGGAAAGAAGCCGAAGATGCCTTTTTTGATAGTGACATTGTAAAAGAAATTATTGGAAAAGGAGGCGCGATTGAAGGAGGAGGAAAATTAATAAGAATAAAATTGGATAATGAAATTGCAAAGATTTCATCTACTAAGGTTAGAAAAATTGTAAGTGAAGAATGGAAAAGTATTAATAATGATAATAAGAATAATAGTATTAGTATTAGTTATGAGAAAAGAATCAAGAAATCTATTAATGAAATATGTCCCAAACCAGTGATTGAATATATTATTGAGAATGAATTATATAAATAAATAGAATTATCAATTAATTATCAATGAGAATAGATTCTATAAATAAATGAAAATAACTTCAAGCTGTATGTTTATATAAAGTATCAATATTAAGAAATTTTAAAAATTGAAAATTGCATCAGGAAATTTTAATAGGTGAAAATTTCCAGAAATTTTTCAGCTCATTTATCTTCCAGAAGTTAAGAAGACTCTTGAAATTTTCTGGAAAAAAAAATTTGCAATATTCTGGAAATTTTCACAGTTTTTCAAAATTTTTTTATAATAAAAATTTGCAAATATTTCAGAATTTTGCAGTTTTTCAAAAATTTTTTATAATAAAAATTTGCAAATATTTTAGAATTTTTGAGTTTTTCAAATTTTTTTATAATAAAAATTTACAAATATTTAGAATTTTTGAGTTTTCCAAATTTTTTTTGTAATAAAAATTTGCAAATATTCCAGAAATTTTTGCAAATTTTTTACTATATTTCCAATTTTTTTGAAAAGTTTCAATGAATCATATATAAAAAAATTTTATCATATTTATAATTTATTATTATTTTATTATATTTAATTATTATTATTTTATTTATTAATTTTAATATTTACAAAAACTTTCAAAATATATAAAATTTATTTTATTATTCATCATCATCTTCATTACCTTTACTATCTTTTTTATATTCATCTTTATTTTTTTTTATTTTATTTTTTTTTATTTTTACTTCAAAATTTTTAATCTTAATTCTTTTTTTACTAATTTTTTTATGTAATTTTGAGATGATTGAAAACCCTTCTAATTTTGAAAACTTTTTGAATAGAGATCAAGATTTTTCAAACCTTTCAAAAACAAAAAATCTTTTGAAAGCAAGAGTATGAGATCTTTCAGAAGTAAAAGACCTTTTAGAAGTAGGAGATCTTTTAAAAACAAGAATGAGAACAGGAGACCTTTTAGGAATAGGAGTAGAAACAAAAGCAGGAGACCGTTCAGATGCAAGAGACTTGGAAGTAGAAGATTGAAGAGAGTGTTCAAAAAATTCTTTATTTTTGATTTTTTTCTATATTATATATATTTTATTAGTTTGTTAATTTTTAAAAATTTTTAAAAATTTTTGATATAATATAAAATTTATTTTATTTTTTTCAAGAATTAACAATATTATTTCTTTGGTTATTTTTATGTATTCATTCTTGAGGTCAAAAAGGATTTCAGCTATTGATATTATTTAGACAATTTGTTAATCTTATAATTTTTTTTAAGCTTTACATTTTTTATGATTTTTCCATATATGTTTCAGATTTTTCTATATTCTTAATTTCTGTAAATAAATTTTTAAGACACTTTAATATAGCTGGTTTCTTCTTTTATGTATATTAGAAAATTTTTCACAAGTTTCGACATCCCAAAATTGAAAGATTCAGGTGGCATCATTTACAATTTGTTAATACCATATTTGGACTTTGTTTATTAAATATTCTTCAACTAATTGGAATTTATATTCATTAGTGTATTGGTTTATTGTTGTACATCATTTAAATTCTTCGAGCCATTCCATCGGTTCTTGGATTTCTCCTATAAATGTAGGCATAGGAACATTGTTTTGAACTACAAGGTATTTACCTATAGTTTAAACAAGATTGAGGAGTTGTTCTGCTTGACTGTTATTCATATTTATTAAGTAATTAATTAGATCTGATTCTTCATCATCAGATGTTTTAGTATTAGAGTCTGTAGTTTATACGTGTTGCCCAAATCCCAAATCATTTGGGATTTGGGACGCCAAAATCCCAAATTACTAGTATTTGGGATT
>CAJVPK010001343.1:0-11955 GCA_910592015.1 Diversispora eburnea
TTTCGATCTGTCATAGAAACACCTTAGTAGAAAATCGCTTCCTGTCTCGTAAATTGCGACCAAAGTCAAAAAAAATTGAATTTTTGGACGTAAATTTCCGTGGGTCCCGTTTGTGTTACGGAAATTTACGCCGAAAAATTTCCTGATGAATAAATAAGATAAAAATATAATAATAAATAAAATTTGACTATTAGGGTCAACATTGGAACATAGTTCATTAGTAATAATTTTTGGAACAATTATTATATTTAAAAATGGGTCTTCTAATAAGCTATATAGTGAACTTGTTTCAAACTCTATTCATATTTGGGATCCAGCAATTAAACTCCTAAATAACTGAGAAAGAAAAAGAAATTATGCTAAAGAATTCTTGATGTTGTTAAAGATGCCAATATTGTTTCTAATCAGATAGATTACCATGGAAACTTTAATGTAGAAATTTTTGAAAACCTTTTTTTGATCCTTTGTAAAATACTTCATGAAAAATATGAACTGGTAGACATTCATATAGATGAAACAAGTTATCATAAATGGCAAACTAAAAGTATTTAAACATCAAGCACAAAAAAAAAATAAAAATTGTTAATTGGCTAACTGTTCATAATATTTCTTTTTCTAGTGAATTAAGAAGTCTAGAGCTTTGTGAACTGGTTTGAATGAATAAAGAAAAAGTACCATTTTCTTGTGTTTAAATAGTAAACAATATAATCATCAAGTTTTTTTTTACTCCTCCTTATCTGTGAGCTTCAACCAATCAAAGGTATTTAGACAGTTGTAAAGGGTGAAGTTGCAAGTTTAGGTCCACATACAAATCTTTTATCTATTCGAAATACACTTTTAAATGTATTTAAAAATAAAATTAATTCACATGTTATAGTTGGATTTTGGAGAAAAGCACTTAAAAATGTCAAGGAATATTTTGATTCTGATAAAAATCTACAATTAATCAATGAAGAAATTAATAACTATGATAATTCCAATGATGATGCATAAATTCCATATAAAATTTATATATCATACTTCTGAATATGTATTGATATCATTTAAATAAAAAAAAAGTTTAATAAATAAAAAAATTTTTTATTAATATTTTTTTGAGGAGCAAATCTTTTGCACTGGACAATACTTGTAAATTAATTACTTGAACACTATCTTTATCAGTAGAAAAATTCTTATTATGTAGGTATTTTGTTCAAATTGAACATCTCTATCTCAAGTTATTAGCAAAAACTATTTCTTAAAATTATACAAACTATAACTATCCCCGTAGCACAAACAATATTGTACATTAATTATTATTAATTATTGAATTACAAAGAGTTATACGTAGCACTATTTATGTAAATTCTCCTAATTTCTATTATTAAAATAGAGCTTTTTTTTTTTTGATGTTACATCATTATATCATTGAACAGATTTACTTTGTTTCGTTTTTGTTACGCCAAAAGAGAGCCATTATATTTTTATATGGTAGTACTGCTTTATCACATCTTTACAAAAATTATTCCGATGATGTTGTGTATTTGTCACAATTATCTAAAATTTATTTTTTATTTTTAGTTTTATTGATATTTACCTAAAGTAGATTAAAACTAAAATTTTATTATCCCGCCTAAAAATATTCATTATACATTTTCTTCATTCGTTTATCGAAATTATTCAAGGCGGGAAAAGAAGATACAAAAAAAATATTAATTAATAAAGATTAATAAATAATATTAGAAAAAATACGAATAAGAACATTACAGGTATTGTTGCAAAAGAAAAGATTGATGCTTTTTTTTTTATTTGCATCTCATTACTTTGGAAATTTAACTTTATTAAAAAATTTCATTTGTTTGACAAAAAGAATATGCGTGCGTGCAGTGAGTGGTGTTCGCTTCTCTAAAAAAAATCAAAACAAGGATTCCAGATTTATCCTGCTTTTTCTTTGTGGCTCGTGTGTTAAATGTGTGCATGTGCAAATTGTGAGTTCTCTTTTATCGTTTACATATACCTTCTTTATATTATCTTTATACAGTACATATATTTTACTTAGATTGTCTTTATGTTTTCTTGTCTTTACATAGATTATAATGATAAAATTCTTTTGAATGCATTATTGTTTTGCATAATTTCTATTCAAGGGTTAATTTTGCATAAATTCAGATATATTTATTTTTATTTAAATTAGATGAAAACGATGCCCGGCTGAAATCCGAATAAATCTTTGGGGCATCCTTTCTTTAATAATTATTATAAGTAATATATTTAATATAAATGCTTATTTATTTATCCTGCAATCTTATTAATATCTGTGCTTTATCTTAAACGAGTTATCATAAATGTATATTTCATTATCTAAAAT
Organism: Diversispora eburnea; assembly: GCA_910592015.1. NCBI lineage: Eukaryota > Fungi > Glomeromycota > Glomeromycetes > Diversisporales > Diversisporaceae > Diversispora > Diversispora eburnea. The sequence continues at coordinate 2,348 of CAJVPK010001343.1, forward strand.
GGAACCATTAAAATATCCAACAAAAAAAAAACAGGATAAAATTCGAGTTTTTCTATTTACTTTATTTATTCATCACATCCATTTCCTAAATTATTTTTTAAAGTGAAATATTTTTGTGTGCACGTGTCGTGTGTGCAATCCTTAAATTTCTTTTTATTAATTGATCGCTAACGAAAGATCAAATCAGTTAATAACAAATTTCAACGCATAATTATCAATAAATAATAAATATATTTTATTAGTTATAGAGATAATTTTGAGGCTGAATTTATTGTATATTAGAATATTAGAGGAGGCTATGTTTGAATAGATGATAAATAAGAAATATCAAATAAAATATTTCCTATCATATCATATATATATCATATATTATTTATTTTTATTATTTATTTATTTTTTATTTACTTTTTTTATTTATTTATCTTTTTATTATAAATATCAAAAATCAAAAGATTATTATTTATTATCTTATTGTGATTGTTTAATTGTACTGTTTCTGACTGTGTTGGCGACTAAACCTTAATAATTCCTTCATATACATTCCTTCTTTATTCCATGCATTATTATATATAAAAAAAAAAATACATCACCCTCTTGATCACGCGATTTTTTGCTTATTTAAAACTTTAAAATATAAAATATAAAATAAAATAAAGTATTAATAAAAAAGGCTATATAAACCCTATTTAATTTTCTACTCACCCCCTTTTACTCCTTTACAACACATCGAATAATATATATTTATTTGTTCGTGTCGTGTTTATAATATTTCCCCTTTATATAATTGCATAAATATAACAATCGTCGTATAAATATAAATATATACAAATATATATCTCTTTTAATACAAATTTAAAGATAAATTTTATTTCTTTCTTCTTTTAAAATAAAATTTAATCGAATTACTACCTGTACTCAATACAATATTATACAGTTAACAATGTGTTAATACATGATCAATATTTCTCCTTTACACATTTATCGTTATTATTATTATATAGTATTTAGTATACAATTTTTTTTCTTGACGCGATATTTATTTCAAAAATGACTTCCACCATAATAAACACTTTAAACACTTCTGATGCTTTTCTTCCTAAACCATTAACTAACACTACAATTAAATTCCAAGAAACTGAAAATAATAACGATATTGTAAATGCAAAACGTATTTATGAAGATATAAATGATTATCTAAAATACTTGGCTGAAATTTTAGTAGCAGAAGTAATAGACGAAGACGAAGACGAAGACGAAGAAAAAGAAGAAAGTAATGATTTACCTCACGTTCGAAAATTTTTATCAGAATATCAAGAATATTTAAATACTATTAATAATAATAATAATAATAATAATAATAACAATAATAATGGATATGACGATGAATGTGAATACGATGATGATAATTACTACAATGATGATGACGATGCTTCAACTATATCAATTACTTCTTCAAAATATACTGATACCACTTACGTCGATTCTCCAATTCCTGGTTCTCCAATGTTAAGTAGTTCTCCTACTAATAACAACTATTGTTTTAGTTCCACTTATAAAAATTATGTTTCAAAAACTGGATCTCAAAACAAAAAACTACGAATACTTTCAAGAACATCGACATCATTTAGTAATGAGAATGAAGGAAGAAGAAAATTAAGTAAATGTCTACCAAATTTATGGAAATACACTAATACAGTAACTTCGATTAATAGTTTAGATATGATACCAAAATTATTAACTAAAGAAAAATTATCAGTTTTTTCTTTACCTTCAATTTCTACTGGTGAAGAAATAAAGGCATTTGCTGTAATTATTAATTTGTTTAATAAGCTACATGACGACGATATTGAAAAAGATGATAACAATATTAATATTATTAAAGATACCAACGACAAAAGTGATACCAATAATAATAATAATAATAATAATAATACGAATAGTTCTACTAATATTTCTAGTATTGAATTATTAAAAGAACAATTAAGTAAAATAGAGAAACAAAATAATAATAATAATAATAATATATTTAAGAATTTCTTTAAAAAGTTTAGTGAAAAGATACAATTCTTTACAAATAATGCAGAAGAGGATAATAATAAAAAAGATAATGTTAACAATAATGATAACGACGATGTTAATGTTAGCGATGATGTTAATGTTAACGATAAGAAAAAAGATAATGAAGAAGTGGATATCGATAAAGAGGAAAATGTGGAGAATAAAACTCACGACGATAATGATCTCGTAGAAGAAGATACAACCGTAAAAGAGAAAGAAGAAAATAGAAAACCAAGTAAATTATTTTCACTTTTGCAATCTTTAGTGGCATTTGATCTCCTTCCCACACCAAATCATTATAAAACGAATTTTGATCGTTGGGATAATTGCGAGATTTGTTACAGTAGATATTATTATTAATTTTGATATTTTGATATTTTTGGTATTAATTTTTGAACATTTTGAACATTTTAAAAATTATATAATATATATTTTGTTTGTAAAAAATAAATATTTTCATATTCCGGTTTTTCCCCTTTCACTGTAAAATATTCTTTTTAACCAATTCATTATTCATTATTTTATTCATTTTTAATTATAATTATTATAATTATATATATATATACATATTATTCTTTTCAACTTACAACGCAATGTCAAATATCGATGCATCAAATTTCAATACGATTAACTTCAATTTGAAGTTATAAAAATTCTTTATGGTTTTTCCTTATGATTTTAATATTCATTTATTGTTTAAACATTCGTCTACGATCATTATTATTGTATTTCAATAATAAAATAGTTTTATCCAAGATGTAAAGTTCTTTACAATATTTACACAATTATATTTTATATTTTATTGTAAACATTTTTTCAAACTATGTTCTTAAAATTCTTGCTTCCACATCCAATAATAATTAAATTCCATTTTTAAATAAAATATAATAAATAATTCTTTTTTTTTCTTTGAATATGTATGAAATTGTCAAATGCAAATATAATTGATATATGCCATAATTAGTAGCATAATTATATAAATGGCATGACAATAACGTTCAGTAAAATAAAGTTTGGTGTGTAATAAAGTTTTAAAAAAAAATTTCCCCCCTTTTTAAAGTTGCAAAAAAAAAGTATGAACACAAATATCAAACTATATATATATTTTTTTTTTGCTTCTCGTTTGTTTATTATTAAACGAAAAAAAATTTATATAAACATACATATTTGTATTTAAGGTACTATTACTATAATACTAACCAAAAAGAAAGAATTCTTATTTATTTATGCGCGTGCAAAGCATGCTATTATCTTAGATAATGAGTCATGTGGTCACAAACATTCTTGGAGTTAAGAAATTGTGAAATTAACCATCTAAGAAGGTAAAAAAGAACAATATTGAGAAGAGAATATAACTAATAATTAAAATACAAGAATTCATACCTGTTTCTTATCGATTTACGAAATACAATACATTCTTATCTAAAAAAAAAGGGCAAAAAAAAAATAGTTTCCAAACAAATAACCCCTGTCATCGATTTTTTAAAAAAAAAATACGCGAATTATTTAAGTCACTTTCTTTAGTTTCATACCACCGTTGTTGAGGATGTAACCAAAAAAAAGGTGCAATATTTAAAAAATATATATTTTTGCACTTCCGTTGACCTCATTGAACACAGCATGCTCCTTGAATATTACTTTACATTAAATCTTCCTTTATCTTCTCTTTCGGGCTTTCGTCTGTTACTATAAAAATGTTCACACTTTTAAATTGTTATAACTTTGTATCTAAATATAGAAATTTTAAAAAAAATACGTTATTTAATAGTCTTTGATAAGCTCTAATTTACGTCAGATCATCACTGAGGTACGTCAGGTGTCACCCATTGACCAGAATTATAAAACCAGCCTATGTTGATCCTTTTAATTTCACCCTAACCCTACCTTAATTTTGGCCAGTTTTAATCGTTAATCTGAGGCACAACATAAACATATCAAAAAAATGACCATTTTTGTCACACATATTTGATGTATCAAAAAAAATAACCATAGGTGTCTCAAAAACGATACTTTAGCAATAGTGACACATATCATCCTCCATCATCCCCCGTGACTCCGGCTATTTTCGTGCCGCCTCAATATATCAAATTTCATGTGACAAAATAGTTATTTTTTTGATGCATCTATAAAAAAAACAATATAAACATATCAAAAAAATGACCACTTTTGTCACACGTATTTGATGTATCAAAAAAATAACCATTGGTGTCTCAAAAACGATACTTTGGCGCAAAAGCAGGTAGAGATCGAAAAGTACATGTTCGTGAATCAGAAAAGGGAATAGTTAAAATTCCCTGGAAAACGGACAATGAGTAGATAGTGGATCTGATATTAATTTTATTTCACTAAAACCAAGCTATGAACGAAAATATAAAAAGCTCCCAAAACAATATAAAAAGCTTTCTGGTTTAATCAATGATATGGAGAAAAACTAAAAGGTGTTTACATTTTATAGAGGATCATATAGACGAATTAAATAAATAAAAATTCCTAGTAGATGTTCGAAGAAAAAAGGTTTGAATAACGAAAAAATTCACACTAAGTGAGATTGACGATGATTCAGAAATCTCGTATCACTCGTATTAAAATGAATCGTTATTGGTAACTCGATAATACATAGTCCCATTCGGTATTTTTTAATTAATTTATGTTTTTCGCCAATCCACTAATTCTACCTTTCCATTTCTATTCTGCTATAATAAACTTTTCCATATATCAAGTTGGGATAATAACTTTGAACATCGTTAACAGATAATTGAACGGATATATAAACGATAGAAGAGGAATGCTTTTTTTTTCGACGATTATTATTGTCTTCCGATATCTCATGTCTCGAAACATTACGTCACTAGAAAAAATCATAGGCGAAAATAATGCCCCCGAACTAGAACCATGTTCGATATGTAATCAGGAACTTTTTTTGCACGAAATTAAAAACCAATTACATTACTTACCTGTGGTCACATATATCACCGTGCTGCATAGAAAAATCTATCAAAAAACATCCAATATGTTCAAGGCCAGGTTGCAAGAAAGAATTGGAATGTGAGGTTGATAACATGCCTGGAAGTTAGAATTTCAGTGATTTAGTGGATATTTCGCCATCACTATTTAAGGATGCTCAGATATATAAAAGCACCTCTCAAAAAAAAGTATCAAATTATTTCCGGATAAATCATCTAACAAAAAAGCGAAGACTAAGGGTGTTTCCTCTACTTATCGAAGAACTATCCGCCGAAACGTCACAAGAATCTGAGAGGGGATTGGTAATTTTTTGGATTTATATCATACAATCATTGTGTGATGGAAGAAAAAAAGTGAAAATACAAATCGAGATATTAAATCATACTACAGTGCGTACATCCTAGTCCCAGCAAAATAGGTGGCCAAAATTCAATTGTAGATCTTTCATCACATGAACAAGAAATCTTGCAATATCATTGGCTTACATTCACATGATATGTCTGATGTGGAGAACTTTATAAAAAAAAAACTTCCATTTTTTTTAAAAAAATTTTAATAAAAATTTTTTACAATGAATTTATTTTAATGATTTTTTCATTTGTAAAAAATTACCTCAATAAATCTATTTTAAATATATTACATCTAACAAAATCAAAAAAATAATCAATAAAAGCATGTGAAGATGTACTATTGATAGTATAGATTCCATTGATGATAATATTATAGATTATAATAATATTGATAAATCATAAGGTTCCAATATTAATAATATTTTTGATAATTGTCACAATGAGCCAACAGAAAATAATAATGTTGTAAATATTATAACAAGACTTCAAAAAGTAACAAAAAAATATTATCTCTCATAAAATATGTAAATTTCATTATATAAGAAACTCAATTCATATAAAAGAAGAAAGAATTATTAACAACATGAAACAACATAGTGAACCCTTATATTGTATTCCTTTTGAAATAACGAAACTAATAATAATACTGATAACTTTTTAAATAATAAAATTAAAGGTTATGATTGAAATAATGAAATCTTAATTACTTTTAATTAGATATTAAAAGAAAAAAATAAAAAGTGAAATTTAAATAAGTTTAAATGAAATTCATATTTATCTTCAACTTATAAAATATAACTATTTAAAAATATAGATATAAATAAAGTTGTTTTCAATACAGCAAGAAAAGAAGTATATTATATCAAATACATTTATTTCTGAATACATAAGCATATAATAACCTGTTAAATTTTTATTCTTGTTGTAGATATTATGTTAAAATATTAAGTTTTCTTTGGGATAAGGATATTCTTCAAGTTAAATCATATGTTTGAAAATATAAATAAAATATTACTTCATAAATATTAATGATACAGATAAATGAGATTTGTTTTTCAGAACTTGAATTTGTGTCATCTTTAACAATTCATATCAACATCACAAGAAAATATTTAAAAGAGCTTGAATACAAATATGAAAAGGTAAAGAAGTTTAATATATTACATCTAAAGGCAGGAGTCATCTAAAGTAGTGTTCATTATATACAGGGATGATAATTTTATGTAATTACATAATATCACATAAAATCACAAAATTTTAGATTTTAAATTGTCATAAAATTTTACAAAATTTATTAAAAATCTATTACATTCATATAATTTATTTTTTTATATCATATAAATTCACAATTTATTTGTTTTCTATTATATAAATTCATAATTTTTACTAAAATATATTACCAAATTACCTATATTTAGTAATTCACAAAAAAACACAAAATTTGACTTTATCACATATAAAATTTACCTTATAATATCACAAAAAATCATTGTCTCTGATTATATATAATCATATTACAAGAATGTCACATGATCATATAACAATCAAATTTGTTTCCAGAAAAATTTCATCAATCATAAAAACTGTTTTATTAATAAATTATAATAATTCATATTATAATAAAAAAAAATTATCTCATTGTCAAGACATCAATTTATTATACTTATTTATTTTTAATATATTACTAATATAATTTTTTTTACAATTTTTTATTTATTTATTTTGTCTTTATATTATTTAGTACAAGTTCCAAACAGGATTTTAATTTGTTAAGAAATTTATCTGTTTGTTTATTATTACCCTTCTCTTCTATCTTTCAATAAATATCATAAGTTCTTTTCATTAATTTATTTACAACCAACCATCAATTTTCAGCAGCCTTTTCTTTAATATTTTTTGAAATATTTACCTTAGTTAATTTGTAATATATGTACATCTCAAATCTACTTTCTTCAAAAATTTGTTAAAATTTTATTCAGATATCAGATGTGAGCAATTTCATGACACCATACATATATTCATAAAAAATATGACAGTAGGAAAGTAAGTAACAATGACAAAATAAACAATTGCAATTTACTGATGTCAAGTTTAAAGTAGATTTCCTTTTTTCAAGTTATTTTTCAACAGTACACATTGAACAGGAAAAGGAAATTTGTAAATTTCCTAAAGAATTTTTTTATCTACATCCATAACTGAAATTTTTTTAGTCTGAAACTCAAAAGAAACAAATTTGAAATCTGCTTATTTTTTCTAATCAAGTGTAACTATTTTATGGCATGCACCTAAAAAATTAAATAGCAAATGATTAAATAAAAAAAATCAAATGAACGAAACAAGTGAAATAAATAAATAGATAAAATAGAGTAAAAGGATGGTAAATAAAATAGATGAAACAGACAATACAAATAATAGACAAAATAGATAACACAAATAGCAAACAGAATGAATGATACAAATAGTGGATGGAATGAACAGTACAAGGAAGGAATTGAATAGACAATACAAAAAAAAAGAAATGGAGTAAATGAAGAATAGATAAAACAATATAAAATAAATGGAACAGATAGAATGATGAATAGAACAATATAGAATAAATGAAACAGATGAAATAGATAAATAGATAACCTAAAGAATAGGTAAACAAAATAAAATTATAATGAATAAACAAAAACAAAAGTATAAATATTAAATTAATAAAAAAAAATTAAAATATGTATCAATTATATCATGTTACAGAGAAGTTATTTTTTTTAACTTAGAATGAAATGACTTCAATATATTTGTTAAAGTTATCTGTAAAAGAAGAGGGGAATACTAATGTGTCCAAAGTATTTATTAATGATTGTTTTTAAAAATAATATTATTTTATATATTGTTTAATTGATTGAACTGAATATTGATTAATTGCCTCTTGAATAAATAATTTGTATTCAATCTGTGTTCATTTATATATTGCTTAAGTCATTTTTTTTTTGAATATTTACATTATATATTTTATACATCCAAATTCGTAGAAGATACACAGTACAAAAAATAACTTCATATTCTCGTTTTTCATTTATAAGATTTAAAAAAATTAACTTGATACTCTTTTCTTCAATGTTGCTTTGATCTTAAAGGAAATATCTAAATTTTCAATTACATGCAAACTGACAAACAATTTTTAAAGCCTCAAAAATAATATCTAAATCTTCGTTACTTACAAAAAATGGGTATCAACATTTCAGTATCTATATTCATTTTGAATATATAGAATAAATAATCAATAATCATATTGATTTGTTTTATAAATAGAATTTATTAGAGATAGTCATCTAAATTTTTCAAGATTTAGAATTTGATTTGGATGAATAAAAACAAATCTGTAGGTAGATTTGTGAAAAATAAAAAAATGTTCAATAAAATATTTATGTTGTTTCAAAAAACCAATTGACTTCTGAATATTCTGTTCTTTGTTAATATTAATAATAAAATGAGTATTAAAAGCTTCACAAATTTTATATTTAATATTAGTAACCTCTTTAAGTTAAAGCTCTTTTATACTTGTATTTAAATCTATTTTTTCTAATATATATTCTTTTACTATATTAAGAATAGTCAATATATGATAATTTTTTATTGTTTCTTGAATAATCAAATTTCAAATAATTGGCAGTTATTTAACTTTGTTATTTTTTTCTAAGAAATGTATATGATCAGGAAACATTCAATTTTTATTTTTTTTTTTCTGAAAAAATTGTGTTACTTTTATTTTTACAAAACACAAATTAGGTAGTCAAATTTTTGTTTTTCAGTATTTATTACTTGGAACTCCTTCTTTCCATATGCCGGACTGTTTACATTTTGTTAAACAGCATATATAAGTTATAATGATATCATTTTTTTTTTATAAAAAAATTGAATCCTATCTAAATGTTTAAAACCATTGATCACCATTCACTATCAAATTTCTGAACAAACAACTCAAGCAGTTGATTTATATTAAAAAGTAAATCACGCTTTTGGCTAGAAGTAATTCTTCAGCTTCAGAAGAGTTTATACTCATGGTGAAGACAACCTATACAAAAATAAATAATAATATTATTAATAATTTAATAAACATAAAAAAAAAATATTAATTAATTAAATTAAAATAAAAATTTGACTTTACAACAATCCTATAAAAACTACGATATTTAAAATATACTTAAAATATATTTAAAATATATTCAAAGTATATTTTATTAAGTATTT
>CAJVPK010001344.1:0-11928 GCA_910592015.1 Diversispora eburnea
AATAATAATAATAATAATAATAATAATAATAATAATAATAATAATAATAATAATAATAATAATAATAATAATAATGTTATTGTTAATCCAACTCCTAATCATGCACTTCCAGCCACCGATCCAGTTATAGAGGTGCATGATGGTATTCAATGGGTCGTCTTTACGTATTCAGTCAAAGGAAATAATAAAGAATATCGTATACGTATCGATATTGATAATGTTAATCTTGATAACGTTGATGAAAAATTTAGACAAGCCAATTGTCTTTACCCTAGAGCCAATTGTACCGAAGATAAATATCAAGGGAATAGATGGGCCTATGAAAAAGTTTGTAATGAATTAGGTTGGAAATTATCTTGGCTTAATCAAGAGGAAATTGGTGGGAAAAGGGGATTGTTACAAAGAGCGGTTGATAGTTATCGAAATCGGGATCCCTCATTACGATCTCGAAGGGTGGTACGAAATGAAAAGATTATGAATGGAACGTTACGTAAGAGGATTACTCGAGATAACGATACAAGAGATGGTGGATTAGATAATTCGAATAATAATAGTAATAAACGACAAAGAAATGGAAGTAAACAATTAACGGTGGAAACTGTAGACAAAGGAATAGTTACAAAGATTCGTATAAGAGCAGATATAGAATGTGTTAATATTTCAGTTATACCCGATGATTTTAAAAGAGATAATTGTGTATATTCCAAAGCGTTGGTTCCGAAAGAAAATTATCAAGGAACAAATTGGGAAACAGAAACAGCGTGTAATGAATTGGGTTGGAAACTGGTATGAATTTTTTAAAATTTAATTTTAATTTATTTTAATTTAATTTAATTTATTTTTAATTCTATTCAATTTAATTTATTTTTAATTCTATTCAATTTAATTTATTTATTTTTTAATATTTTTAATAATTATAATAAATTTTAATAATTAATAATTTCTAATAATTAATCATAATTAAATAAATAATATGCAGGCATACATGAATCGTCCTAAATTAGATGGGAAGGGATCGCTTTTACAAACCGTAGTAGATATGTATCGAGATAAATACACCAGAGAACCTAGACCACGAAGAGGAAGATATTCACATACACTTTCAGCTAAATTCTTTGAGAATCATCCACGTGAAATCACAACTGATCCTAACAGCACTTCACCTATTGCGATCGACAATAATTTAGTTACAACTGCTACACCATCTATTCCTACTACTTCCATCACCACCACCACCACCAATACAACTCCAACATTGATTTCATCAACGATGCCTCCTAATTCAGAATATTCAAATTCAGCAGCATCGATAGCTGAAGATTCTATCAATAATAATATAGAAGTTAATCAAATGGAAGAATGAGTCAAAGATTAATTATTATCATTTTGTTAATATATATATATATATATATATATATATATATATATACATATTATTTTTGATATTTCACCCCTCCCCTTCCTCTCTATTTCTCTTTCTCTTCCTTTTTTCTTTCTCGTGTTTTTTTTTTAAAAAAAAATTTTACTTTACCTGAGTGAAGCAATTAAACGAATAATAACTTGGGCGAATTTTTATATATATTTTCTGTAGTTTTTTTTTGTCTTGTTTTTTTTGGTATATTTTTTATATATATCAGTTATATATATATATTTTTTTACAATTCTAATTTTTTATAAACTGAAATTAAATATTCAGTTTATATATATATGAGAGATTTTTTCTGTTCTTGATTATTACATTTTTATATAGTTTTTTTTTATGGATATTTTTGAATATTTCGAAGGGTTTTATGTTAATATATATATATATATATGCGCAGAGAAGTTCAAGAATTGGATTGTAATAGCAGATTGTAAAATATTTACATATTTATTTAGCATGAATAAAATCTCTCATAATAATTTACATATGATATTTGAAATTTTTTAATATTTATACATTTGGTTATTATAATGAAAGCTAATTATATATATATACATTTTTTTATATTTTTTAAAGCAGTGAACAAGCCTACATTTTTGGTCGTGTCGTAATCCCTATAGAGTGTGACAGAACGTAAACATAAATAAATGTATATTATATAATATGATAATACGTTGTACACATTTAAGAATTATTTATATTTTGTGGGCGAATTTTTTTGATGACAGAAAAATCCATAATTCTATTTTTCCTAAAAAATTGTTATTTTTATTTTTAAATAGGAATGGTACATATCAAAAAAAATATCAAATCATTTTTTTCATTTTTAAAAAAATCCAAGAATGTAATAAGTATTTGTAGTATCTGTTGGCAACAAAGGAATTATATTAAATGTAAAAATTGTTATAATTATGACTATGGAAAATGTTATGATTGCGGAGAACAAAAAATCAAAAAGAATAATTGGTGTCCAAATTGTAAGCCACTTGAAATAATACCTACATTTACATTATGGACAAGTGAAAATGATCAAATTAATCAATTAATTCAAGAATATCAATTAATACCTAAATGTTATGATTGGGATTGTTGGAGATGGATTGAATATAATGAATTAAATGATATTAAATATTTATCACAAGGTGGATTTGGGAAAGTTTATAAAGCTCAATGGAATAATATACCAATAGAATATAGTAAATATGGTTATTCGAATGAAGTAGCAATGAAGAAACTGAAAAATTCACAAAATATTAACGAAGATTTTATTAAAGAGGTAAATATTTGAAACATTATATATATATCATATAATTATAATAATAATAATTATTATTAGTATTATTTATAACATGACACCTAAATATTAAATTAACATTTATCTTTATAATAATGAATAAATAAATAAATAAATACAGATTAATGCACATCTTAAAAATAGGTATCCTTTTATTGTTAAAATTTTTGGTATAACTCGAGAACCCTCAACGAAAGAATATGCTATAATTATGAGATATTGTAATAAAGGAGATTGGAAATGTATCATTAGAAATAAAACTAAATCATTGCTCTGGAAAGATAGATTAAGAATGTTACATAAAGTGACGATCGCACTTTTGAATTTTCATGATAAAGGATATATGCATTGTGATATTCACCCTGGTAACATTTTATTAAATAATTATACAACTTATTTGAGTGATTTGGGATCATGTAAACCAGCAGATTATCAATTACCATCTGGTGAAATTTATGGAATAATTCCATATATGGCACCTGAAGTTTTACGTGGAAAACCATTCATTCCAGCATCCGATGTTTACAGTTTTGGAATGGTTATGTGGGAATTAACATCAAGAGAAGCTCCATTTAATAATAATCCACATGATGAATATTTGATTCTAGATATTTGTGATGGGGTTTTTCCACAAATCATAAAAGGAACTCCAAAAGTTTATGAAGATTTAATGAAATCATGTTGGGAAAATGAACCTTCTAATAGACCAACAAGTGAAGAATTGTGTATTATTATTGGTGAATGGTATAATGCTTCATCTAATAAAATCAATAATCCAGAATATTATGAAATATTTAAACGTGCTGATAAAGAAATGGCCAAAAATGATGAATTAGAATCATCCCCACAACATCCTGATGCATATGGTGTGAGTTGACCCCTAAGCGAATATATTAGGAATGCAAGAATAATTTCAGAAGATTCGAGGGATGATTCAAGAGATACTAGAGATAATTTAGAAATCATAGAATTTCCAGGTAAATATTTAATTAATTGAATTTCAATCAAGCAATAAAAACTTTAAATTTTTTTTTTAATTACACAATAGATTCATTGGAAATAACAATCGACCAAGAATAAGATTTTAATGTGGAGGATTTTATATATTACATTTTTATAGATTATTTATTATAATATTTATTTTAATATTTGGCTTATTCCTAAAAGCTTTGTTACTTTAGGTGTAGACTTCTGTAACTAAGTTATATAATGACGTATGACGTGACGTATTTTTCAACTGTAAATCTTTATGTGACTTGCGTAATGACGCAATTATGACTGCACTACAGTAACAATAAGGTTAGCTGCGCAGCATGTAGATCGAGGGCATAGTATTTACTTTGTTACGATTAAAGGGGTATTTTATTTTCTTAAATTTGTAAATTGATTGATTTATAACTATGTTTATCATGGATATTATGCTTTAATGGTGTTAAGTACTGTTTTGGTTGATCGATAGACCAAGATGCATTATTTGTTTTTTTTCGCATGTTAGCTAATTTAATAAAAAAATATTTCTTAAAAAACGCACGTTTATTTTCTTTGGCGATCATTTATATTACTTTGTTTTCTTGGGTAACCGATTTGGAAAATTTTATCATACTTGGTATTGATGCGTATTTTAATTAATTAGAAACGTTTTGCACAATGCCATGTTTCGCTGACACGATTATTGTTAGAATAAAGGGGAGTCGAATTTAACTGTTGTGTGGGCGATAGGCACTTATCCTGTTGAGACTTTTTCTTCTTTTACTACTGCTACTTTTATATTTCTCTCATCATTTTTTTCCTTCCTTCCATTCCCATCATTTGTACTTCATCATTCTCATCATTTGTGTTCCCACACCACATGTTTTCTGCACTGCCATCTTTGTAACATCTTACCAATCCTTCGTCGTCACCACAGTGGAAATGTGTGACCGAACAAAATAAGAGTGTGCGAACGAAAGTAATGTATTGTAAACAAATACCATCAGTGAAAACAAAGGAAAGGGGCGTAGTTGTAAAAAGTGAATAAAGGAAAAGTAATGTATAATATAAGAAATTGAATTATAAATAATAGATATAAAATAAAAATACTATCTTATTAGTAAAATTTTATTTATTATTTGATTTCGGATTATGGAGTATCGAAATTTAATTAATCTTTCAATCGATGATTGTTTTTGGTTTTTGAATGTGAGTATTTGGGCACAACTCCGAACTAATGCGTAGTTTTTAGCCTATGGCATCAAAAAATACTCAACCCCCTTTAATACAAGTTGCGTGTACATTGATTTTATTTGTAGTATCTTTAAGCGTAATGTCTTTAGGAATTTTTTTTTTCTTTTTTTCTTTTGTCAACAGTCAACAAAGAACATTTTGTGACATTGGAGGTTATTCTTTCTATTCTTAAACTAATGTTGTTCGATAATTCAACGCAATTTATATTATCATCCTTCGAAAAAGAACCTCTAAACTGCCTTTCAGATTTAGTATCTAATTGTTGAATAATAAAAATTACATTATTTATATCCTTAATAAAAATTTACTACATCACCATTATCTCTTACCAGTTGTGGAGTGTTCCTAAATGACTGTCGAATTGACTGTATTAAAGCCGTGGGTAAATTTTTTACGATTCTGAACATTTTTTCTGTAAATTGAAAGATTGTTTAGGCTTCTTTAAATGATAAAAGTATAATTGTGTAAAATAGCAGCTAGGGCTAATAGGATTTGTTGCCATTGTTGCTTTTATAGATACTTGTTACTTCAAAAAAAAATGAATATGCGTAGTAAAAAAGGTAATTTATCAATACGTGAAAAAAAAATGGTTCTCTACTTGTAAAATAATAAGATAGATTTCAAAAAAAAATGAAAAAAGATAATTTATCAGTACGCGAAAAAAATAGTTTTATCATTACTCTCTACTCGTGTAAAATAAGAAGATAGACGCTTGTTATGACGAAATGCTTCAAAAAAATGAATATGCGTAGTAAAAAAAGATAATTTATCAGTACGCGAAATTTATTGTAGAATTTTAGTTAAATCCTGTAAAACATGTCGTTAGATAACGTTCAACATTATAATTATCAACACCTCAGAATTACTATTAAAATGGTACATATTAAAAAATATGTCAGTCTAAATTAAAAAATCCAAGTAATTCAAGAAAAACATGTCTATTCATTATATAATTTAGTACATAAAGTGGGAATTTTTGTGTGAAATTGTAATTAATAATGACTATGACAAATGTTAAAAAAGACCAGCCAAAATGTCTATAATTGTAAAATAAATTTTTTTTCTTGCTAGTGTGAATTATTAATTTACTTGCCACTTCAAACACTGACATCAGGACAAGTTGAAACTCTTGAAAGTTTAAATCAGGGTTCATATTATGTTAATTTCCAACTTTCTTTTACGTATATTAGTGAAATACTAAATTCAACTCTATCGTATCAGGCTTGAACAATCAAACAATGTCACACTTGTATTCAACCAATTTGACGCTTTCAAAGTTGTAAGCACACCATTTGAACTAGGTATTATTACATTATTCTTTAGTTTGATTTTATATGCTAAAATTCAATTATCAAACATTTGCGAAAAAACCATTTAGGTTATACTGGTGGTTTACGCTTTTGAGAATGTGGCAAAATCAGCAGTTAACTGAGTTAATGACTTGACCCTAACTTTAAACAAGACAATATCTTCAATTATCACCTATTTTTACATATAAAACGAATCAGTGTCACTTTTTTTAAAACCTTGTATATTTTACTTAGCACAATACAATAAATATATAAATATTACTTTTATATTAAATATTAGTTTGGCTTTAATGAGATTTCATGGAAAAAAAATTCTTGAACATTGTTTACAAGTACTCATTAATAATAATGTTGTGTTATTTTTATTTGATAATTAGTTTTTTTTTTATTATTAGTTTTTTTTTTCTTCTCCTTGAATGAATAAGTGAAATGAACCTCTTAAGATTTCCATTCTTTTTTTTAAAAAAAATTTATGATTCTTTTTTTTATTATTTTTGAACATTCAGATAAACATTTTTCAAATATATGAACATGTATTAGATTTGAATAATTTTAAATGTTAAAATGTATTTTAGGGTAAAAAAAAAATGGCAAGTTTTATTAGTTTTATTATTCTTATTTTTTGTGTAGATGTTTCTTCATAGCAAATACTGTAATATTATTATTATAATTATTATTATCGCTTTTTTATTGGATGGGGGAAATGAATTACAACTACCACAAAAAATAATAGTCTAGTCTTTTTTTTTTTTTATTTCTTTATGTTTTTATTCTATTGTGAATAATTATTGAAAAAAAAGTCAAATGATATTTTTAAAGATTTTAATATATAACTAGCAAGTATTTTTTTTCTAGTAGCCACCTGCTACTAAAATATGACTGGTTTAATGTAATATAGATATATTTACATAAATTATAATGTTATACAATATAGGATTAAATAAATAAATAGGTCAGAATTCAGAAATAAGCTCTAATTTTTGATATTTGAATATTTTTTTACATTTTTTGATTGGCTACAAAATGATATGTGTATATTCCAGTAGTATTGTTATTCATGCTTAAGCTGACGTCCGTGAAAATTTCTGTCATAATTCTGACCAGAATTACAGAAAATTTATGGCAAAAATTTTTCACAGACATTTGGTTTTAAACACGAATAATTCCACGAATATCAATGTTACCGAGATGAAACACATATAATTCTATAGTCAAGAACAAGGCCTTTCTTTCTACATTAGAAATATGTTAATCAAAAATCATTGAAAAAATGTGAAAATCTCTAGAAATTTTCATTTTTTTTTTTACACTTTTTCAATTTTGCTCATGATTTTTGATTAAAATATTTCTAATATAGAAAGAATGGCCTTGTTCTTGGCTACAAAATTTGTGTTTCATCTCGGTAGCATTGATATTTGCGAAGTTATTTGTGTTTAAAATCGAATATCCGTGAAAAATTTCTGCCATAAATTATCTGTAATTCTGGTCAGAATTATGAAAAACTCCAGAAAATTTGAGTGAAATTTTTCACAGACATTTGAATTTAAACACGAATACCTCTGCAAATTTTAATGCTACAGAAGTGAAATACATATTATCTTGTAACCAAAAGCTAGGGCTTTCAATCTGTTATAAAAATATCTTAGTAGAAAATCACGTAAATCATAGGCGAATTCAAAAAATAGAATTTTTTTTGCATAATCTTCAGGTCACATATTTTGCGTAATAAAATATACATATATAACCTTGATACATATAAACTAATCACATCTCCCTTTTAAATCAACAGATTTAGCTGATTTCTGGCATGCACCTTTTAATTATTTTTTATTTATTTTTTATTAGCCGTTACAGTTTGTTTTTTACAACAGAATACTAGTTTAACAGGCGAGACTTAACCCTTACATATGACATAATATTTCAAGTACTTTACAAGTAAATAATGTTTGTATTACATATTTTTTGTATTTAAAGAACTGCTAATCTGAGGAAGGTAGGTGGGACGTTATTCGTATAATCGTAATTGTAATCGTAATTGAGTAGTGAGTAGTGAATAGATATAGTAATCGTACACAAATAATAGAAGAAATAAAAACTTAGATATATTTTTAATCATTTTTGATAAGATTTTCTTATCAAAAAAGAAAATAGTGACAAATGTTTTAAAATATTCTTTTCAAGGACTTTTTCGTAACATTCACCACTCACGTTGCATTTATTATATTTGCAGAAACGGACAAAATGTTAGTTCCAAAATCTATTCTACGATAATATTAAATAAAAATTTTAATGTTATTGATGCTTATAAAAAAATATGTGTTAGACTTATGGGCAAAACCCAAATAAAAAAATTTTTACTTATAAAAATTGATAATCAGTTTTCTTTTTTAGATTTTTGCCCATAAGTTTATTTGCTAATTTAAATAATTTATATCTGGGGATAAACTGTTTAAATAAATTAGGGGGACCGTTAAAGTCAGGTTTGATCATATAACTATGTAATCATCGCCCGCTCGGAAGCCGAACTATTATATAACATTTCGACCAATCAGATTGTGTAAAAATACTCACAAAAATAAAATAAAAAATAATTTTTATAAACTTGATTATTTTTACTTTGTCATTAAATTTTAGTTTATTTTTTTAATATTTATAAAGTTTATTTTTATTTTCAGATCAATTATTTTTTTTTAAAAAATTCTTTTTTTTTCTTTTCATTACCATTCTCTTCAATATTTCAATACTCATTTCATGTTCTTTCTATTAATTCATTTACAATTAGTTTTCTACTTTTCGCTACTCTATCATTTTCATTTTTTTTAAATATTTCGAAATTTATTAATTCCCGATACTCATAAATTTCAAATCCACTCTCATCAAACATCTGTTGAAACTGTTTCCAAGCGTCAATCGTAAATAACTTCTTTAGGTCACATATT
Organism: Diversispora eburnea; assembly: GCA_910592015.1. Lineage (NCBI taxonomy): Eukaryota > Fungi > Glomeromycota > Glomeromycetes > Diversisporales > Diversisporaceae > Diversispora > Diversispora eburnea. The sequence continues at coordinate 9,190 of CAJVPK010001344.1, forward strand.
TGTTCATGAAAAATATACTTACAGGAGAGTATGTATTTATGAAAAAAAAAGCATTGGCATTCAAGCGATATTAAACTAAGCAAGTCTTTACCCTTTTCTATTCTACTTTCAACAGATAAAATTTTACTAACTATTAATTTTTGAACTGGAAAGAAAAATTTATGAATTTCCCTAAAGATATTATCATCAATTTCAGTAGCTAAAATTTTTTTAACACGAAATTTGAATGTGACATAATTTAAATCTGAACATTTTTTTGAATCAAGTATAATGATTTTATTACATGCACCGATTAAACCATGTTGGAAGGAGGTTGTTCTCTTTAACTCACTGTGATACAATTCTAAGGCATTGGTTAATGTTACTTGCAAAAGTAATGGGGAATATTGGTGAGCCCAAAGAGCCCATTGGCATATATTTTTTAAATAATATCTTACAATATATCGTTTAATAGGCACGAGGACACATTCATCAATTGATTGTTGTATAAGCATCTCACAACTGATTTTTGTTTGTTTGTACATGGCGTGAACCATTTTGTTTTGAGTTTTTGGATCATAGATTTTATTTATCCAAGTTCGCATAACATGTACAGTGCAAAAAATAATATCGCACTCCTGTTCACTTTTTTGGAAACCTGAAAAAGCCATTGTAATACTTTTGGCTTCTATACTGCTTTGGTCAGCTAAAAAATATCAAGATTTCCAAGAGCTACAAAATCAGTTGATTATACACAATACCAAATGGGAGATTTTGGAACAAAATTTATGTCATAGTAGTTAATACTTTAGGTCACGAAAGTCTTAAATCTGGAGTCAATTTGGGTTAGACTTGCAATAAATGTTTTACACGTCACTCGAATGACGAACACTTTACTTTTGCCCTGTCATTTTCAGTATATTTTGGTTAGATTTATTTTATGCTACTCTGCTTGCCGTTAAAAAATAAAGAGAAGTGGTGAAGAGATATGAATGTAATGAATATCTCTGATCCCTTCTCCGACGTGTAGCAAGCTAAAATACATAATATTTTATTAAATTTAACCTTTTGATATGTTTAAACCGTATACAATATTGATATATTTTGTCCTAATTTCCTTATATCATATAAGCTTTAATTTTTCCTTAAAAAGTTTTTTAAGTTAACAAAAAAATTAATCTAACCACTTGATCCTTGGAATTTAACTCTTTAATTTTTCTTAAGAAGTTTTTTTAGAATAGCAAAAATAAATCTAATCTTAAATCTAACCTCTTGTTACTAAAAATTGTTCTCGACATTTAACTCTTTAGATTAAGTTCCTGATATGCAAAATAAATCTAACCTCTAGTTTAACCTTTTAATATCAAAATTGTCCTTGGTAAGTTTCTAATATACAAAATAAATCTAATCTCTTGATGTCAAAAATTGTCATTGATATTTAATACTTTAAAGCAAGTTCCTGATATATAAAATATTTATTTAGGCTGACAACTATTACAATATTCACCCTCTTCTACATTTATCGGATAAAAGCATTCCTTGCAAAGAGTAATATTAATATTTGTAAACGTGACTCTATAGGTATCCATTATTTTCTCATAAGTTCTTTCTTATATATTTAATCAAAGTCTATTATAATATTGAGCAACATAAAATCCTCTAGTATATAAAGGGCAACGATTAGAAATTGACCTAATAAGTTTACCACAATCAAAACATGGTACCTGTTTTTAGCCTTCCTATACCTGCCACCCAAATTCAAAATCCAAATGCCGAAATCCCAAATGCCGAAATCCCAAATCCCAAATTCCAAATTATGATTAGTATTTTTTGCCGAAATCCCAAATCCCAAATCCCAAATACTAGTAATTTGGGATTTTGGCGTCCCAAATCCCAAATGATTTGGGATTTGGGCAACACGTATAAGCCTTCCAATGAAACTGACACCTCTTTAGTCAAATACAAGGTTTAACACACATTTCTCCAGAATTATGAATGTAAGAGTATAAATACTTACTAATCATTTTTGAATAAAGATATAAATTAATTATTTAAAGAAAAGATTTTGTATAAGTAAATATATACATTGAGGTTAGACTTAGTATATTATATAAAATGTCTGATACATATTTAGAACATATCGAAAAACTTAGTATTGAGATAGTTAATTACATTCCAATTGGACCAGCATATTATATATCATTACCAGAAACAATGTCAAAACAAAATAATAGTATTATGAATATGCAAAACAATGATAACTAGTGTTTTGAATGGTATGTCTTAGGAGCATTGTATCCAGTTAAAGTTCATCCAGAAAGAAATCCACATCGAATATATGCAAAATATATAAATAAGCTTAATATGGAAAATATTCCAATATCAGTATCAATTTTTATTCTTATATATCAAAAATTTGAAGAAAACAATTCAGAAATTAGTTTATGTGTTGTTAACCTTGGTTTACCTTCTAAAGAAAACAAAGAAAACTAAGCGACTGGTAGTGGAAATTGTATTTATAGACTTTAAACACTATAACAATTAACTACAGCTGGATGGGTATTACTATGAATAAAGTAATGATAAGAAGGATTTGGGTAAGGCGAATTTGGTCAAAAGAGACTAAGGTGTGAGGTTTTATAAGAGATTTACTAGCCAAGTCACAAAGACAACAAAGTTTCATCAAGAAACTAAACAAATTCACGAAGAACTTAATAACTTAACCTAGATCACAAAGCAGGGTTAATTATTAAGTAACTA
>CAJVPK010001345.1:0-11921 GCA_910592015.1 Diversispora eburnea
TTTTGTTGTTGTTTGTATTATTTGTTTGTAGTGTTTTTTATATTTTTCTCTTCCTTGAAAATTCTGGCAAAATGATCGTCGGAAAGAGTTATTTATACATTCACTCTCATGTAACATAGAATTTTATTTAAAATTGCTGAAATTTTCCATATTCATGATTTTATATAACAAAATTTTCAACCCAATCACTTATTCTTATCTTCTTCTACGTCCATTTGGCCTAACTTTCTCGAAATAAAAAAAAGGATTTCACCATAGGAACAAATTCGAAAAACCAGTGTATGCCCAACAATTTACAGCCTTATACGCAAAAGGTACCCAAAAAGAAATATTTCTTAATGTAATGTTTCAGATGAGAATTATCAAAGGTTATTGAAAATATCTAGTTATAAAATCTGATGAAGGTGATGACGACCAAAGCCAATGCCATGTCACAGGGAAGTTGAAAAGGTAAGAAAGAAGATGATTATTATAAAGAAAAAGAAATTCTGATTTAAAGAATCAATTGTATAATAACAACCAAGTTGATGCTGCATCAAGCCGAAAAATTATAAAAAAAAAAGTTTTATGAAATGAATTGAATTAATTTAATAAAATTCATATTTACTCTTTGTAGACTTAGAGAATCTTTTCCAAGCCCTCACAATTAAATCTTTAATAGTTTCACTGCATGGCATTCTATTAATATAATAAGATTAATATGATATAAAACTAACCAAGAAAATCCATTTTTTAAAAAAAATTCATTGATCTCCCACTTAAAAAAAATCCACAAGACATCTGAATTCCATAATCTTGATTCTATTTCCTATACTTGTTTAGTGGATTATCTCAAATATTCCTACTAAATTAATTCTTAATTATAAATTGGTACTATGAGGGAAAAATTCAGTCGCTTTCAGGATTTTTCTTGAATAAGCTCGAATTTTAATTCTTCAGATTCATTCCCTACTAAAATCCGGTCGATTCATTTGCATGATATTAGTAGTGAAGCCGTATTTGTATGAAAGGCTCTAATGTAGGTCTTTGATTATTATCTTGCTAAATAATTTTGCTGCCAAAAAAAAAAAGAAACGAAATTTGAAAATTGATGAAATAATAATAAATCGTAAGTGAATAATTGAGTAATAAAATTACAAATGTTTCTCGCGGAGGTTGTGCATTGATCATCTGAGAAACTTATTAAACAAATATAATAATTCTTTACTACCTCACCCCAATGCTTTCTCGGTGTTCAACACTTTTTTATAACAGTATATTCAAGACTATTTACTTCAAGATCAAAAATGTCTTCAACAAAAAATGATATGGTTTCTATATAATTTTTAAAACCTTTTGCAATACTTTACAAAATAATGATGATGATAAATAAGTCTATATATATTGTTCTCGAAATAAATAATGTTAACATTAAAAGTTGAATTTACCTTTGACAAATATATTCAACAATTGGAAATGTATCAGAGTATTTAATGGCAAATATCAATAAATTCTTTTCGAAAACTTCAATCATTTGGAATAGCTTTAAAAAAACCAATGTGATTAATTGCGTTTAATTATATATGAATGCGCAATATATATATACATATATATTCTTACCTTTTATAACATTTGAGAACACAATCTTTACTATGATTTTGTCAACAATTTATTGTTAGTTCTATCATCAGCATCATCATCAGCATTATCATCATCATCATCATCAACAACAACAACATCATCATCATAATCAACATCATCTTCCTTCTCCTCTGTATCATATCCCTATTGGATGGGTTAATCGAACGAGTTTGATATGATATAGACTTGTTAAAAATAATAAAAAAAATGGAGTATCAAAAAACCACTTATTATATTCATACAATTCTTTTACTTTTTTTTTATCTTTTATTGATACATGAGAAATTAAAAATGTAAATATAAATAATAAAAGAATAAATAAAATAATAATAAAAAATTATATACAAATATTTCTATGTAAAATTATTCGTTTTCTTTCGTTCATTTCCTTTTTTTTCAATTCGTCCATTTTGATATATAATATGGAGCAAAGATATAAGGTTTGTTTTTTTACATTTTCCGAAAATATCATAGGATAAGAATTTGCCCAAGTACCATTAGTATTTTTAGGTCACATCTTTCCACCATAATGTAATTCTTAAATAAACCATTAAATTATGTGCATAATAATAGGTTTTACCGAAAATTTAAAAAGGGGTTGGAACGTGAAAACTACTTTTTAAAATTTCCTCTGAGAGTTTCTTCCTCATTATACCATCATCTAGTATTATACATATATAATTTGTGTATACCAATTATTTGTATCAGTACTATTTCCATAATAATATGCGTAATCATTAATATCAAATGGTAGCACGACTTTATAAGATTCCTTTTTTTTCCATAATCAGTTACTTCCCCGAATTTTTCCGTCCGCTTACTATTTTCATGAGTTCTGTAAGTTAAGCCAAAACCTTTGTAATCTAATACAGAATTTTGCAGGTTTGTTTCTTCTTAAGTTTCACTTCTGATTGCAAAGTTTTTATAACACAGAGTCTAACAATTATGACTATTAATTGCTTCACAATGATAAAATAAAAATTTTCTACGCTCAATCATTAGATTATGATAAAAAAAAAAGATGGAGGTGAGTAAGTTCTAACCAAGTAATCGATTTTAATTTGTAATTAGAATTATATTTTGGATCTTGTTGTGTTTAAATGATAAATTCTTGAGAATCAACAATTATTCTTGAATTCTCGATACCTCGAAAGTTATAAATAATTACTACTATTGAAAGGTTTTTTTTTCTTTTTTTGTTATCGATACTATTTTATAATATTAAACTTATTTAACTATTGTTTCGAATTGATCCATTGACTTAATTAATCATCTAATTATTGATTTACCTATTTATTTACTCATACATATATCGTAAAAAACATCATAATTAGCATCTTATTAAAAGCAAAGAATGTGTGATGAAATTTTAGTTAATAAAAAAATTTAAAATAATAATTAAATTTATCCAAGAAATTTGATAGATTTCTGCTTTATCATAACGACTAAATAATTATTTACTTTATTCAAATGATTATTCCACAATTCTATTCGCGTTATCCTCTAATAATAATTTAATATTTTAGAATGCATTAATCACAACTATAAGAATACTAATTTTAAAGAAAAATACTGAATTGGATTATTATTTAATTATTCTTTTCGTATCTTATATAATACTATAATAGTTTGCTTAAAATAAGTGAAATTTGTTGTAAAATTTAATTTAATTTAAAAATCTAAAGATCTTATCTAATTATTTTCGAAAGTTTATCCATCAATTTCATGAAAGAAATCAAATACGTAGTATCAATAAAAATATGATCTTATTACAAAAATCCCCAGTATTAAAAATACAAAATAAATAAATTCAGGCATTAAAAAGAAAAGAGAAATCAGGTAAGTGTATTTAAAAAAAAAATAGATTTCATCACAGATTCCATCCCCCAAAAAAAAGAAATCAGATAAAAATATAATAAATACAAAAAGAATATACCTTATTTATCTGTAAAGACATATAAGAAAATGCATACTACTAAAAAATGATAATGAATAAATAAATTAATAACTTAAAATATTTGGGATTAATTATATTTGGTATTTATAAATTGTATAAACTAAAAATTTAGGCTAATAAAATGCCCTGACCCTGAACTCTTGTTAATAATAAAATAATTAGATTCGAGAATTAATTAGATATCGAGAAATAAATAATGATGACTAATAAATTATTTAAAAATATACAAACGAATGGTATATTTAACGTAAGTACTTATCGATAATAAAGCAAAGTAACACCACTAATCATAACAAGGAATTATGTTCTATAAAAGAAAACATGTTTACATTATACAATCCTCCACAAACATTATATTAATTAATTGTATGTCAATTACCAATTTCTGTACGTTGAGAATGTTGTTGATTAATTATTTTTTAAAAAAATTTTCACTTTTTTTCTAAGAAAAAAAAATGTCAACTAAATTTCCCCGGAATTATTGATTTAGATAATATTAAATCAATTCAAGACTTACTGCATATTCATCATTATTAATTAATCGATTCTGATGCAAAGTTACTATACCTATACTTTGGGAAATACCTTTGTTTCATTAAAAAAATTTCACAAAAGAAAGAAGCTTCTAGGAAGGAAATGATATTTAGAATTCGTCCGTGTAAACAAAAACAAATTATACGTATTGTATCAAATATGTTTATAAAATCAAATAGTTATTTCTAAACGATAACATCGAATAACTGTCAAAATATTCTAATTTACAATACCAATCATATGTCATTAGAAACTTTATAAAAAATATTATCGACTTTAATTAATTAAATTCAAAAATAATAATTTGAACTATCGTTTATTTAAATGTGTTGTCGTAAATTAATTATTAACTAATAGTTAAATAATTCATTAAATTAAATACAGTACATAATTTTTTATTTACTTTAAAAAATTAAAAGTGAAAAACCAGATCAAGTTATATCAAGTCATCTCTATTGACAAGGTGAGTAAATATTAATATTAAATTATTTATGATTTCTTATTTTTCTTCTTAATAAAAAAAATTATTTGCTATTAAAAAAATCAAAAAAAAAAAATCATTAGGATAAGGATTTTTTAAAAAAATTTGTGATTTAATGATATGATAAAGTAATAAACTATTTATTTTATATAGTGTTTATCATGATTATGTATTTCTTTAACAGTTAAAACTGATGCAATTAATTCTTATAGAAAAATTTACAGTGTGTAAATTAACTGTACTATCAAAGAAATAATGGATAAACTAACTTTCATTTTAAAGGCATTTATATTTGTTTTTTGATACTATTCTTTCTATAAATTTTCATAAAAAATAAAGAAATAAATTAAAAAGTAAAGACAGTATTTTCGTTGAAGTCTTAATTAATATTTAGTATAATTAAATATTTTTAATTAATATTTTCAAATTTTCAAATTTGAGAATTTTATAATAATGATTATAATAATAATTGAATTTTTTATTTTATTTTTAGCACAAATATTGAAGATATCTTTTTGCATATGCATAAATATTTATTGAAGTTTAAAAGCTTCTTTAACTTTAATAATCATATCGTATTGAAGATATTATAAGAATAATTCTAATAAAAACAACACTAAATGATAATTGTAATAATAACAATAACAAGAGCAACAAGAATAAATAAAATCACTATTTGACTAGTTATTATTCTTCGGTTATGGTTGATGGATACATTAAGGGTTGGATCAACAATAGCTAAGTGGCGTTAAGAAAGTTTGCAGATATGAATATAAAAAAAAAGGTATTATACTATCACATTGGGCGAAAATGTTTGCTATTTATAGCAGATGTAATTTTGGGCTCTTCAATATAAAAAAAATTTCTCCGAAAAATTAAACAGTAGCTTCGTAAATTTCTAAATTTAGAAGTACATAGTAATCAGCCAATTTTTTTAAAAAAAAAAGATGCCAAGAAAATTAGTTTTATTGTCTATATAATATCTAATACACATTACACAAATTGTTTTACAAACTTAATTTCCAGAGTTCGAGAGAAAAACAATAATAAAAAAACTATTTAAAGACGAGTAAATTTTTCTCCATTTTAAAGTTCCACTCTTAATTCAAATAGTAAAAATGAAATCTCAATCGATCTACTCATCTTTATTATTGTGCATTTTAACTTTTTCTCATTTTCTAACAATAGCAGCTGAAAGATGTGTCGATTTTCCAGATCCTTTAAATCTTTCTAAGCAAGTAATTGTAGACTGTCCACCTACTGCGAATAAAGACGTTTACGTTAAGCGTCAGACCACCAATTTCTTTGAAGTAACTCATAATTGTTCTGCTACTGCAGCCTTATGTAATAATATCAAAGAGGCCTTTAATGACGCTGGAAAAGAAATATCAAAAGTATTGAAGTTAAAACAGATAATCAAAGTAAATGCTACTTTTACAGACCTTTTTGATCCAACTTTATTAGGTGAGTTGTTTTGTAAATGTAACTTTCGCAATATACAATATTTATCACTTCCAGATTTATTCACTTTATGATTACATAATAATATTTATAATATTTAAAAAGGTGCTGCTGGTAGTGCACGATATTTACCACTGACCTCGGATGATAAGATCATAAGGCTTTATCCTCAACCTCTTGTAAAACAATTTTCCTTAAGTGTACATCCTGAATATGATGATTACGATATTATTGCATTTTTTAATACAGGTAATAATCAAATAATATTATCAAAAATATCAAAAGAATATTCACAATATTAACAGGTATTATATTATTTTTTTATAGGCGTAGATTGGTGGTTTAAAACCGATAACGAAACAATCGGTTCTGATCAACATGATTTTTATTTAATTATATTACATAAACTTATACATGGACTTGGGTTCATATCAAGTTGGAGTAATCTCCTTGAGACTGTAGTTGATCAAGATATCACTGGTCTTACTCCTATTCCCGATTTCGGTGGTGACAATGACAGTCAATTTGAAGGATTTAAGGAATATTTTTGATAAATATGCAAAGTTCATACGAAATGGTGTAGTAAGCACATCGATAGATTACACTTCCCAATTAAATGAGTCAGTATCTGTTGAAACTTCATTCGATACTAACTTGGAATTTATCACTCAAGTAAAATCTTCTTCACAATGGGAAATTGCAGAATCTGCATTTATATCAGCAACTACTAATGATAGTTTGACCTTTACACCACAAGTTATAAGGAAGTCATTTATTTAGAATCCGGTCTATATCCTTATAATCAAGGTTCTGGCATAAATCACGTCAGCGAAAAGCATTATGATTTAACTCCCAATTTTTTGATGACATGGAGTCAAGCTTCTGGAGAAACATTAGAATACGCAATCCAAAGAGGTGGGAATTACTCATCTCCAATTGGACCCAGAATTTTGTCTATACTTGAATCAATAGGATATTAAACAGATGCTTATCCTAATCCAATTATACCTAGCTATGAACCTTAATGTTGGCATTATGCATTATTATTACTTTCAATAGTTATTTATGGTTATTTTCTATCGCTCTTTAAATAAAGAATGACTCTTCTCCAAATTGATAATCACCTTTATCAGTTATTGTCTTGCTAATAAAAATTATTTTTAAGCTTGTTCACACATGCCATTATTAAATTTTTGTGATATTGTTTTAAATTGTCACTTCTCGGATGTAAAACGGAAAAATTTATTGTCTGGAGCATAGAAGAGGATTTACATTTTCAGGTACATATACTAACAGAGGCCTGCCTACCGCAAAGTTATCTTTTTGATATATCTAAGGTTATTTTTATTTTTAAGTAACGTGATACAACGGTTGTATTACAACCATGTTTAACTGTCACGTGATATATAAATGACGAAATCATGTGAATTTTACGAAAAACAAAATGGAAATGGTGATCGTCAAAGGAGCAAATTACAAAGTGCATCTCATAACCATAATGCAATGACTTGACACTATGACTACGGCATAATTAACCAAAAGAAATTCAAAATAATATTTTTAGCGTTTTTCTTTTTTTTTTACAATTTCATAAAATCCAATTTCCGTTTTTCCCAAAAAGGGGCGATTTTCCTCCAAACGATATCTTAAAATTTAGGAGTCACTCAAAAAATTTACAACAATGCCTATGTATTCGTTACTTTGATATTTCAAATACTGAATTTATTGATAAAAATTATGACTTATATAAAAAAAGAAGATATTTATTTGCATATGGAAGTCCGTAAAATATCCAGTTGTATTAATGAAAGGTAAGGGAATATTTGGACGTTATAATCCTTTAGCATGAGATAATATCAATAATTCTATAATAAACAAATGATAATCTATTTTTTAATTAAATAAATGGCAATATTCAAAATTCAATTCTTAGTTGACTGGAAAGAGCAATTCTTAAAGATAATATAACGTCTTGTCCACCATATTTTGGATATTTTCTTACGGAAGAGTATTGAACCCACAGAACAATGAAAATAATAAGCGATATAAGTACAACTGATGCAATCCCCTCTTGTTGATTTTAAACTTTTTTCCATAATTCGAAAATCATAATTTCCAAAGCATTCACTGGAAATTTTTTTTACGAACCTTCACTTGGAATTATTTAAACAATATGTCAAGAATTTACAATTCAACGTGCTAATTTGTGTAACGATTAATTTCTTTCGAAATCGGAAAGAGAGTAAGTCAAATCGTAATTATAAGAATTCTTTTCTATTGAAAATTGTTAAAATCTTAATGGATGGAATTTTTTTTTTATATTTTATAATTTTATACTTAAATATTTATATATATTTTAATTTTAATGATTTTAAACCAAATCGTTAAGCCATTAACATTTTTTTTAAAGTATACATGATAATAATTATATCAGAAATACTTTATAATTCTCCTTATTTTTGACTTAACGAAATAGAAAATAAAAGTTCAAGCTGCACGATTTGTAGTATAAATAATTTCTCATATTTATTTCCGAATATGATAATTATTTAATTTTAATCATTTTTCTAATAAAGTCATCGATTGATTTCAGCAGCAGTTTATTGATAGATTTCATTAATTATTTTTTGTTAATCACCTGAAATTATGTAAATTACGTCAATTATTTATATTATTTTTTTTCTTATCAATTAATAAATTCATAGAATTCGTATTATACAGTAGATAGATAGAAAGAATTATTTATCATTGTCAATTTCAATTTTTGAGATGAGATAAAAAAAAAATTTTTTTAACAGGACATTGCGTTGTGAAATTGTAAAATACTGTATAATAGATAATAATTCCGGTAATTTATAAATGTTTCTTCAGTTCTTCTACAATGACAATAAGGATATCATTTCTAAATTTCCTTGAATTCCTTCTTTTGAATTGAATTAATGATTTAATAGTACATAATTTACGGGTGTGCATATGGACCTTAAATTGAACACAATTATTACTATTCTTAATCAATGAGCCCAACACTGTTGTTGTGCTAATTGATTTTTAATTATAGTATTTTTTTTTTTAATTGATTAAAATTTGATTTTCAAACATGAAACATCTTAATTAATGATTAATAATAATAATAATAATAATAATAATTAAATGGAAAAGAAAAGAACCAATCCTAAATGGCTAAAAATAAAAGAAAATTCCAATAAATCAACAGAACATTAAATTCGTATGCATATTTTAGTCATGATTATGAAAAAGAAGGTTTTTCTCTAAGATAGTAAAAAAGCTCTCTCTTAAGCAAACCAGTTATAATTCTATTTGCGCAATAAACAACCTATATGTCGGACATTTGATCAAGTTCTGTTGTGGATTCTCTAATGAGATATATATTTTTGAGTATGTTACGTTGCTTAATCTAATTTAAGCTATTTTTTTAGTGCAGAGGGGTTATATACAATCATTTTAACCCAAACCATTATCACTATTATCATATACAGTATAACAAAAAGATTAATTTTTTAGAAAATGGCTAATATTGAAATTATAAATTCTTCAACAATATAGTAACAAAGCCAATAATAATATTATTATTAATTATTATCGAATTACAGTATTCAAGATTCACTTAATACTTTAGCAGAACTCCTACAAAAATTAAAAACCTTACCATCAATTATAATATCATTAGTAATACTTAATAGAGTAGTTTAGTGAAAAACTACAAATAATACTTAAAGTTTTAATATCGATTATTATTTAAAATAGTGAATAATTACGTTGAAGAAAATGAAGAGTTGCTGCTGCTGGATAATATGGTGATGATTATTAATTTTTTTTTAAAAATAATTTTAATTAATAGTTAATTAATTAATTATAAAAATGTTATTTTGGTAACTATATAAATAAAAATAAATAAAATAAATAAAAATAAAATAATAATCTCACATTAAATATATTTAATTTATTATCATTATTATCAGACATATATATAGTTGATTTGATATATTTATGCTGTTCTACTACTATTAATATATGATACCTTAATATCGAAAATAATAATAAATATTCGTACATCTAATGATTTAAAATAAATAGTTAAAAATTAATAAACAATAAAAGTGAGTGGATTAAAATAAATATTTCATTTTTAAAATTTGAACTCATTTTTTGAATAAATTTTCTGCTTGCTTTTCACTTTTTAGCACTAAAAGTAGTAGTTCCAGAAGAGATAAATATGACTTTTTAGATAAATTTGAAAGTAGCATTAGTCATTGATGATTATTACTATTTTATTATATTTCATAAAGTGATTATTGTTTTTTTTATTATATTTTATAAAAAAAATTATCAAATAAAAAATTAATTCTAATTTTTTTTATGTACATAATTATCGTTACGTCGTAAATATTCAATAATTGTAACCCCGATTTTTCATCATAATAAGTTTCGACTGATTCTTTCGTTTAATGATTTATCATTTTTTGAACCTTACTAATTTTAATTGATTCCATTGCATATCAAAAGCTGCTATATGTTTTGCATGAATTCCTTTCGTGAGATAAACTCAATCAACATATTCATTAAAATATTCTCAAGCTTCAAAGATTTAATTCTATCCTCAAATGGTTTGATGTTACATCATATCGTCAAGGTATCAATCATCACAATCAGGCTATTACTTGTGATCATGAAGGATAATGGAAGACAATATCTATAAAATCTTGGATTTTATTGTTGGCAATATTTTTGGCTATAGTTTAGGTTTTACGATTAATTATTTAATAAGGTTATTTAGAATTAATTTAAAAATTTGAGATAAATTTTTTAAAGAATTCTAGCGACAAGAAATTTCTAAAAAGAAAGTCTAAATTAAATAAATCAACTTATTTTATTTTTGAAACCTTCCAATCATCTTCGTAACTTTATTTTTTTTTTATTTGTAATTTTTATTGTTGCGCTTGAAAAAAAAAATCTCATATCTCATACAAGGAACACTGTGAATTGAATTATTCTTTAATGTTTGAAGCATGATTAATAAAATATTAAATCTCGTATATGCAATAACAGAAATATCAAGAAAATATATTTGGATTTGTTTCTAATTATGTGAACTAGGCTTCGTTGAATATAAAAATTTGTTCAATTGTTAATGTATTTATTCCTTCTATTCATTTTTTTTTTTTTTAAAAAAAAATTTATAATTTTGATTAAAAAACTTTAATTTTCATTCTTGTACATACATAATTTATTTATTTTCCTTAACGAGATATTAAAAAAAAATTTTTATTGAAAAAGATTATTTCAATAATATTAGATTTATTATTTTGTTATCCAGATTCCGATTTCTTCGCCATGGAGCATGGACGATAATACTTAAAATCATTTTAGTTCATGCACATAAACAAGAAACACTAATACGTCAACTAACAAATATATTAGAAAGAGTAGCCTTTGTCTCAGGTATAAGTTTCTTTTTTTAATATTCTGATTTCTTGTATTTGTTCTTACAATTAATTTATTTAATTACAGTAACAGGACCTATGAAGTAAAAATATGATTTAAATCATTGATACAAAAAAAACCGGAATCAAAAAATCAATTACAAATTATTACAAATCACATGAAATTTTACTGCTGAATATCAGCTAACTTTATTAATAAAAATTAATACGGTATTTATTTTCAATAATTAATTCACAACGGCACTTCATTGATTTTATGAGATTAATTAGAACGGCTTGTGGAATTTTTTGCCATTCTTCAATCATAAATTGTTCAAGATCGTTTATATTTTTTTGGCATTCTTTTTTCTACATTACTTTTAATAATTGCCCATAGGTTTTCGATCGGATTTAGATCCGGACTGTT
>CAJVPK010001346.1:0-11906 GCA_910592015.1 Diversispora eburnea
TAATTTTTGACTGGATAATAGTGTATAAAATATTCATTATTATTATGAACAAGTATACAATGTTTATAATTAGCTAAGTGTGATAAATCCATATCATCCATGAATTTTTGACTAATAAGAATATTTTTAGGAAGGGAAGAAATAGATAAATTAGAATGCTTGTTAAAAAAATTTATAATTTCGTTACCAGTTTGATTATTTAGATTATGTTTAGTAACAAGAGTCATCAAGTCAACATAAGTTTCACTTGAAAATTCTTTAATATTTTTAATTTTGGATTCTTCTTCAAAACTTCATAAACTTGAAGATAAATTTTCATATCTTTCCAAAATTGAAAGTGATATTAATGAAACATCACCATCATACTCTTAAAGATCTTGTGGATTTTTTCTCATTTCAGAACTTGACACCATTTCTTCTTGTCTTTTACTAACTACACTATCTTCACTATTTTCGCTATATTCGTGCATGCCCCCTCCCTCATATTGGCACATGGACTAATTTCTCTTTATCAATCTTTGTGATAATATCCGCAAACCATCTCCAATAGTTTTAAAATCAAACCAATCCAATAATCCCTGGATAATACCAATTCCTACTAAAAAAATAGGTAATATAAAGTTATTATTATTTTATTAGCAGTTACATGTTTATGTCAACTAAAAATCACAGCAAACTAATTTATTACCTTATTATTATAACAATTTTTTAATCATCTATAATATTTTTTTAATCATTTATAATAATTTTTTTAATCATCTATAATCATTTTTTGATCATCTATAATTATTTTTCTAATCATCTATTTAGTTAGCAATGATGAAATAGTCGAAATGTCAAAAACTACAAGAGGTAATTATAAGCATACCTTTTTTTTTATCTTTCGTAATCCTTATTACAAGACTTATACTAATATTATCTACATAATCATCTATGATTATTTTTTGATCATCTATAATTATTTTTTGATCGTCTATAATTATTTTTTTTTGATCATCTATAATTATTTTTTAAATTGTCTAAAATAATTATTTAGTTAGCAATGATGAATTAGTTGAAATGTCAGAAACTACAAGAGGTAATTATAAGCATACCTTTTTTTTAATCCTTCAAATCTTTATTATTCGACTCCACTCACCTCCTTCTAACATATTTTCATTCTCTTCACTTCTTTCCCTCTTATTTTATCGCTCCTCTTTCTGAATCGTTGATTTTACCCTTCTCCTTGCCAAATCGCCAATTTCACCTTTCTCACCGATTTCACCTATTAATTTTGACTCCATTCCTCTTCTTCTATACTCAATTTGCCTCCTTCTAACATATTTTTACTCCCTTCACTTCTTTTCCTCTTAATTTGTCTCCCCTCTTTCTGAATCGCCGATTTCACCTTCTTTCTTCTGTTAATTTCGACCCCATTCCTCTTCTTCTCGATTCCATCGCCTCTTTCTGATATATTTTTACTCCATTTTTTCCTCTTGTTTTGTCTTCCTCTTTCTTCTCGTTGATTTTACCCTTCTCCTTGCTGAATCGCAAATTTCACCCTTCTTCTCGCCGATTTCATCGATTTCGCCAATTTCATCTATTAATTTCGATTCCATTCCTCTCCTTCTATACTCAATTTGCCTCCTTCTAACATATTTTTATTTCCTTCACTTCTTTTCCTCTTGTTTTGTCTCCCTCTTTCTGAATCGCCGATTTCACCCTTCTTCTCACCGAATTGCCGATTTCACCTTCTTTCTTAGGGTAATTATGTTTATTTTGTTTATAAACTTACAAAAAAAAAGACTAACTTGAATTCTTTAGGCTCGATCAAGAGTTTCCTCTCAACAAAGGATGGGCCTTGAAAGAGAACCTAAAACTTGGTAATAAGAGTGGGGGAAAATGTATATCAAAAAAGGTGGTTCAGTATTTACAAGGTTACTTTTTAGCTGGAAACTTGAGAGCTGTGGATCGTTATTCACCTGAAAATATGCATACCTGCCTAGAAGAACTAGCTGTAGAAGGAGAAATTGCCTTGGAAGAAATACCAACAGTAAAAACTATCAAAGGGTGGATAGGAAGGTATAGTGCCAATTTCAAGAAAGAAGCATCAGAGCGAGCATTGGTAGAGAGTAATAAGGAAAATATAAATATTGATAGAAATATTGAAGGAAATGTGTCAAGAAAACGTCAAAAAAAAGATTAAAAAATGTAACTAGTCATTTTATCAAAATTGGAATCAGCAAAATGTAATAATAAAACTACTATGAAATCTCCATTTCCTCTATCTAAAACTTTCGAAGCTCTAAAAAATAATTGTTTTTTTAATTGTATATGTTTTTCTGGACGCACATTCATATCATTAGTTATACAAATTATTATGTGAAACAATTATTTTTTCACTTTAAAAAACCAAATTTTACTATAAAAATTCTATCTGTCACATGCGAATCGGCAATTAAATAATATTTCAAACGCGATCCTGAAGAATGGAACATTTTGGGCTTTTTGGGAGAATCTGATATGGAACCGTTTGAAAAGAAAATTGACTGTTACACTGAGTCTCGAGGAAAACGTTAATCGTGAGGGAGGCAATAGAAGAGAAACTGCACAACTGTTGCTCGATAAGTACAAAAAAGTAAGTATAAGACTTTTGGAGCTTTTTATTTTGGAAATGCAAAATTTTGTTAAGGCGTGGGTGGCTTTTATACCGGCCTTTATTGGGGGGCGTAGGAGACTTTATAGGTCAAGCCGTTCTGCGTTCGAGGTTAAAGCCAACCCAACACTGGTCCTGCTGGCGCACAGGCTACTTTCTAGGTCGTTCCATTCTGTTTCTAACCGTGCTAGCAGATAGGAGTCTTTTTGAAAAAACTTTCTTTTTACACTAGGGTTATAGACGCGATCGTAAAAGTGCGAGAACTTGGAATAATGGAAGATCTAACAGTAAGGTATATCTTCACCAACCGACAATCAACGGTGAGAATATTAATGGATTTGCAAATATGAACAAGAATGGACTTTCGTTTCTGGACAATTTATATCCGATTGCATTTTTTTTATCTGCATGTCGAAATAGTTAATTTTTACTAGAAGGATAAGGTATTGCCTTCTATTATCATTACGTTCTTACTATTCATATTAATCAAGATCTTTCTTTCTAGATTGCAGTTAATTCTAAAAAGCGCGAGAAATTATCAGTAGAAATAGGAGAGGTGAAATATTTAAATTCGTATAATCTTTTCGGAGTAATAACTGAATATTTTTAATAGCCAATTTTTATTGTATTTATAGTTTGACATACCAGAATATCAGAATGAGCCGGCTGCCAAAAAACGTAAGTAGAAGGAATATGCGTTGGAATGGAATATTTGTGAAGGCAGGACCAGCTAAAAACTTGAATGCAGAATAGAAGCAACCTAGAAATTTACTAAAAGGTTGCCTGCACTCTAACAAGGCCGTATCAAGAACAAAACGAGCTGGAAATCCGTGCCTTATGATATAAAGTTTAACATAATCCAAAACCATATACTTGCCTTCCTGTAACTATCGAGCAACAGTTGTGTCTTATTCTTTTTTTTATTTCTCTCTAAAACGTAAATTATCTCGAGACTCTTAAGGTAGTGGTCAATTTCATCAAACGGTTCTATATTGCTCTCTTCCAAGGAGTCAAGAACATTCCATACTTCGGGATCCTTTTTGAAATACTCGTGAATGGACATTATAATAAGTATATTATGTATATTGAATAATTTTTTCATTGCAATCGCGTAAAAAGTACATATCACATGACAAAAACCGTTCCGGTTGGCTGTAGATTTGAATAACTAGATTAGGACTTCGTCGCACTGGGTCTGGTGCTGAAATTCAAAAAAGGAAATATTAACAATTAACTAGACTAATTAAATTATCTGTTGATGATATAATAAATATCTAATAAACAAGTGATAGTAATAGAGATTGGATCAATACTAAAATTAAAAAAAAATTATTATTTTTTTAATAATATCTTTTTTCCTCAGATTTATTGATACTTTTTTTTTTGTAAAGGGAATTAATTATTTTTACTGCTCAAAGGACAAATATCAAAAAAAAACAGAATATATTAAAAAAAAAATTCAAAAATTCTATATATATATATATACACAATAAAAAAAAATGTCCAATACTTTGAGGAAATAAGAAACCAAAATTTTGAATAAATAATGCTGACAGTAAATTTATATCTATTTATATCTGTTTGATACTCTTTCATAATAAAAATATTATTATTATTATTATTATTATTTGAGCATAAAAATGTTTTTTTTTTAATTCTTATTTTTAATTATTCTTATTAACTTATGAGAGACATTGCATTTTGGTCAAACAAGTACCAATCTAACTGCGTCCAACCACTTCCCACTCGAATCATAGGTTTTTTTTTTCCTGGAGCTAATTTGATATTATAAACTTTTCTGTCACGTCCTAGATCTGCGTTTCCAATATAATATCTACCAGTATTTCCAGGAACTCGTTCAATTCTTATAGTAGTTGAAGAACGATTAACCACATTTGCAACTTCAACATCAATTGGATCATTTCGCAAGGGAATATATTTAATTTTATTTTTATTATCTTCAGTCTTAGTGAGTCCAAAACTTGCAAGAGCTTGTGATAACGAATCATCATGTTCCGGTGTGATAGGTCTAGAAGGACCACTTGTTTGAGAAGATGGTGTAGGGGATCTTACTAATGGTCGCCGTATTGGTGGTGGCGTTGGAGATCCCATCCCATTACGATACATTGATGGTTGTGGTGTACTAGGTTTTGGTAGAAGTGATCTCATACCAGCCCGTGATGATGTTCTATTTACAATTCCCATACTTGTAACAGGTCGTGGTATAGAGGAAGCAGATGATGGAGTCATTGTTAAATCTAATGATCTTGTAGGTGAATCAGGTCTACTAGAAGGTCTTCCTTTTCTTGGTTGTGGAGATGCTCCATGTTCACGATTGTATGAATGATGATTATAATTATCATATGGTTGATTATATGATTGATTATTATTATTATATGGTTGATTATAATGTGAAGAATGTGAAGTATTATATGAGGAACCATTATTATATTGTGAATGTGAATTCCAATGTTGTCGTTCGTAATGATGTGGTGGACTTTCTGCGTGACGATTATTGGGAGTTAAATAATTACGTGGTGGACTTATCGCTCTTGGTGATGGCGATTTTGACCTTACAGATGGTGATCTAGCATTATTTCTTGGTGGTGATAATGATGGTTCATGATATTCTGGAGACATTATTCTATATGGAGATGATCGGGATGATGATCTATGTACTTTTGGAGGAGGAGATCCTGATTCTAGAGAATACATATCTCTCGTTGTTGGTCTCAAATTTGGAGACAATGGAGGTGATGAAGCTATGGATGAAGCTATTGACGATGGAGGTGAATAATTTGTCATATGTGAGGAGTGAGGAGAATGAGGTGAGTGATCATAAAATCCTTCTAATTCTGAAACATCATGATCAATATCTGTAATGCTTTCAAGTAATATTGTCCAACGTTCCTTCATATATTTGTATTTTTTAATAACCTCATAATCTTCTAAATTTTGTTTATTAATATCATTTGCAAGATTAGTGAGCATTTTATCTATTGCAGGAATATAATATTTTCGTTTATTTTCAAAAATTTTATAAGGTTTTGATGATAAATTTTTGGGATTAAGGTCTCTAGAAAAAGCTCTTTGATTATATCTTGACATTCCTCTATTTTCTTTTTGTATTTTAATATAATCTTTACATTGTTTAACCACTTTCTCAAGTTTATCCATCATTTGATTGACTTCACTGAATATTTGTTTAAAACCATTTAACCATTTATCTTCTTTAACTTCTTTTCTTAATATTTCCATCTCATGTTTTAATTCATCCCATTTTTCTGTCATAACTTTATTCTTTCTTTTCAATTCACCTTTCGGATCAGAAGGAGCATTAGTTGCGGATAAACGAGACCTCAAATAAACCAAACGAGCATCTAAAGGTTCTAAACGAGAGTCCAATTGCCTTATAAGGTTATCAGCTCGAGAACTAGAATTATTTGAATTATGTTCGTTATTGGTACCATTACTTAATATACCTTGTCTACCTCGTGTAGATGGACTGGAGGAATAAGAATCATAATTACTTTCACTTAATCTTTGTTCTTGATATTCAAAAATGGAAGTATTTAATTCGTCTATAGAATTTATAATTTGATTCATTGTATCCAAAAGTTCGCGTCTTTGTTTTGATTCAGACATTTCTTTTTTTACCTTTCCAAAAAAAGATTTTACATCCAGCCAGTCAGAATTTATTCTATCATAAGAATTTTGGATCTCTTTTCTATTTTTCTCATCGTCGTCGGAGTTTGTTAGTTTAATAAGAATTGCTTGCAAAAGTTCTTGTAACAATTCAATGTTTGGAGCAAATTTATGAATTAATACATCCATTTCACCTACACTTTTTACCTGCAAACCTTCTTTAACATCAAGTTCTAATGCGAAAATAGCGATATTAGCAGATTCAAGCCAAAGGTTAATTTGATTTGCAGAAGCATTAAAAGTTTCTATGCGACTTGATACAGGGAGTTCAGTTGATAAAGAAAGATAAATATTCGATATTGGTTCTTCAAGTTTACGAAGAGTCTCTACATGGTGGGCAAAAGTTTGGTTAACAGTAGGACCGAACCGCTCAGCGGAAGGTAAAAAAGAGGTTTGTCGAGATTGTATTGACTCTGAAATTTGGGACATTGAGATCTTTTGCTTTTTTTCGCAAGGAGCCCGAATGTTTTTTTTAAAAGAAGTTTTTTACTTTATTGTCGGGATGTTGCACGAAGTGTACAAAACTGTATATCATATATATAAATGTGTAATATGCGAACAGAATGTAGCAGATAGAAAATAAAAAAGCTTAAAATAAGAATTTATTTAAGTTTTGAATATATGCCTTGTTTATTTAAGACACAAAAAAAAAAAAAAAAAAAAAAAACTTTAGCAGGTATGTTGGATATGTTAAGGAGAATGTGACAACAATGAAATCTATTAAAAACTCAAAGCGCCAATCCTAACTTTGCCCTCCCTCACATTTTAAGTGCATGGTGACGTAATCATTTGACAGGGGGAGAATATTGCATAACAATCTTGTGATAACGGTTTAAATGAATTACCTATATACATATATATATATATAAATGAATTATATAAATTTTGCAATTGGTTGTATGTTGTGTAAAGAATTATTTTGAATTTTCATTAATGTTATGAAAATATTTGTACCAATTTAATAATGTTAAATAATTTTTAATAATGGAACAAAATATTCATTAAAATAATAATTAAATATTTACCCATAATTAGTTAATATAAAAATTGTTATTATACAAGAAATAACAAAATAATGAATAAATGTTGAACATTATATTGATATATGCTAATTACAGTATAATGTGTTACAGTGCGTTGATAAAAATATTCGAGTCTTAAATACTACGGCTACGAATGCTACGAACACTACGGTAAAGTTTAATTTCCTTTTTTTTTTTTGACTGACTTTTCCAAATAATTTTACAAAATGATAAGAATCGTTGATATAAAATTGAGATTAATCAAATTGTCAAGCAAGATGACAGAATAGTTACGTATTTTGTGATCAAACAGGTGTTTGTGAATTGTCATTTGTATTTTATGTCTTGAGATTTTTTTTTTCAGGATTAAGATATTTACTGCTATATCTCGTATAAAAAATTTTAGTTAAGAACAGTATCACGTGTTAACTGTGGTAAAGGTATAAATAATTTTATGACGCGTCTGATGCTGTCTCCTTCCATAATAAATTATCTCTTAAGTATTTTTTATGCATAATGAGTCAATATTCGCTTTTGAGAAGGCGTGATAAAGTCACAACTTCAAGCGAACACCGAAAAAATATAGGTGTTGACGCTGAAACATCAGAAGGTATATCTTTGCCATTCTCTTCAACCTTAAAAAAACCTACTTCGATAACAAAAGATTACCTTTCCACTTCACCACGTAAATATAAATTATCTAACTCAGTATTAGAAAGTATGTCTTCTGACACGGGTTCAGACATTGAAGTTTTATTGAATAATAATATGGTTTCACGAAAAGACGCGAGTATTTCTCGACAAAAACCCAAACAACTCACTAAAAGTTTCTTAGAAATACCATCCTATAAACCGATAGTTTACATAGATAACAATAAAAATAATAAGAATTTCAGATTGCCTTCACCAGAATCACTTGAAAGAAAAGCCGAAAAAACAGATAAATTTCGAGTTCCATCCCCAAAACCAGAATATCTAAGAAAAAGAAATGATTCTGATCAAAAATCATCTACCAATGTTTCATCATCATCATCATCATTACGCCCTAGATCAAATTTTTTTGATGATTATATTCCAAGACCATCAAAGAATGGATTTAAACGACCATCCCCTAAACGAACTTTATTTGAAAATGATCTTAACAACAAAGCTGCTGATCGTATTGTTACATCTTTCTCAAACACTAATACAAAACGTAGAACTAAAATGACCTTGAAATCTGCTTATGTTAATGACAATGATGCGGATAGTGAGATTGAAACCAATTCTACCAATTTCAATCAGCGTGTAACTTTAAAGAAGAAAGAATCTCTTCTTAATTCAAATCCATTAAGAAAATTCAATAAAGAACCATTATCGGATTCTAACAATAATTATCAATCAATACATGATGTAAGAAAATTGCGCCGTCAGATGAGGAGCGTATCCCCTACAGAAGCCACCTGTAGTTCCCTCGTTTCATTGACCAGATCAACCAGGTCAACTAGATCAAAAAAACCGAACAAATCGAAAAAATCAACTGATATCATAGATCTAACAAATAGTGATGTAGATTCCGATAAATATGATAACAACAATGTATTTAGGGTTCCTTCACCAATGATAAGGAAATATGATAACTTGCCAAAAGTAGATTTTTCATCTGATGAAGATACACCCGAACCTGACGGAAAACGGGGAGGTAAATTTTTATTCCACTTTATCTTGATTAAAAAAAATTCGATAAAAAGATCACTAATGTTTTTTAAATATCAGATTCAACTGATGGAAAAAAATATTGTCCATATTGTAATGTGGTACTTCCGGAACCACTTCCGCAGCGAATCCGAGCTTATTTAACAAGTATCGATTCAGCATCCAGTCAGCCACCATCGCCATCAATACTCCTTAATCACCCTACAAACGTTGTAGATCAGTTTGAATTTTGTCGTATTCATGACGCAGAATCTAATATCGTTCCAGTTGGACTGCAGAAAAACTATCCCTTAAAAATAGACTTTGATAATCTACCTATTCGCGTTGAAAGTATGTTTACTGAATTAATGAAGGTAGTGACTGGGGAAAGGAAGAGCATGTTTAGGGAAATGGCAATGGAGACTTATAAAGAATTAGGTAGAGCCAGGGCACGAAGACCAATTGCGTTAATGGGGAGATTTCAAAAGTTTCAGGTTTCTTCTTGTGCATTCATATATTATTTAATCTTTTTTTAAAGAATTTAAATAATTTAATAATTTATTATTATTATTATTGCTTTTTTTTTTTGATTAAAGCCAGGATATTATGGTTCCAAAGGTTCATCGGTCATTATATCTACTCTAATGACCCTCTTCATGAACTCCAGATTGCTAACAACGGAGATGACCAGACCGCAAGAACCTCTGGAATACTTAAATCAAGTATTAGTTCCTGAAACTGCGATAAGATTAATAGCACAAGATCGCGGAAATATTACATTAGATGAAGCAAGAGAAATAATGGAAGATAGTATGGAATTTGGCATGTATGTACATGATGTAGAGCGAGGGGATGAAGAGGAAGAGTACAAATTTTAATTATAATTTACCGGTGATAAATTTATTGGTTTACATTATAATTAATGGGATTCGATTCATATTCTCAATAATAATATAATTCTAAAATAAATGTGTTGCATAAATAAAAAATGGATTTATTAATTATAATTTCAGCAATAAATTCAAATGAATTGTACTTTTGATCTAATATCTCAATCAAAATATCGTACGAAAATTTAATTTATATTTTTCACCAAACTGTGGTGAATAAACATTCATCCAATCTTATTTAACTGTATATTGATGTATTAAAATCATTTTAAACTATTAATTTAGTTATTTCGAAAAACAAATTTTAAATAAAAGGAATTTTTTGAATCTAGTTGAGATCAATCGATACCGTATAGGAAAATTTGTTTTAATAATTGCTTTTTAAGAATTTTATTTTTGAAGATATGCCACAACTACATTATTGACATTGCCTTTACTATATATAAATAAAAAAGTTATTTGAATGAGAAAATACAACCTATGAATATATGCTATAATTAAATTAAAACTCTTTACAAAATTCCACTTGAAATAATCAACTTGCATTTATACATGAAATAGAAATAATACTGGAGTAAGAACTCTGGAACTTAGCTTAACAGTCAGCGTGCATGTCCTCTAATTGACAAGTCAAATGTACTATTATTAAGTTTGCGTAACTATAATTTTTAGGTATCTTTAAATAAAGCTGAAATTTTGTAAAAAAAAAAAAAAGTAAGATTTTAAAATATTAAAAAATATTAAAATATTACTATTGAAATTAAGTCATAAAAAATAATTGCCTTTTTAATAACAAAAATGCTATTACTATTTCATATAGAATTTTATGAATACTATCTTTTTACATATCAAGATTCTTTTTCAATATTAAATATTAGATTACTAAAAGCTATAATTCGATAAGTATGAAGTAAATAATTATAAAACTTTAAAAAACTGATAATTTTAAAGTTAAAAAGATTTGTTTGAAGTTTTAATAAATTAAACCATGTCAGAAAATTATAATAGGCAAAAATTTTCACAAATTTTCACAAATTTTTACAAATATTTTCACAATATGACATCAGGAAATTTTATTTGACAAAATATCTGGATATATTTGAACTGCATTATTATTTGACACTCACATATTTATTCACATTTAATAATTAATTTTTTATTTATTTTATTAAATATTTACAAAAAGTTTTAAAAAATAATATTTATTTTCTATATTTTCTATATTACTTTTGAAAAAGTTTGAAAGATAGAAATATATTTTGTATTATAGTCACCTTTGGAATACAAAAAATGTGCTTATATAAAGGTGTAACTATTATAGAAAGTTCTCTATTATACTTGCACAAAAAATTATTTTGAAGTTTCAAAATATACTGGTTAAAATTTGACATATTGGATACTGTTAACCTTATTTCTTAATTTTTATATATATTTTTATTAGCATTATTATATTAGTTTATTAGTTAGATTTCTTTATTTGTATAACATTATATATTAGTACTATTATTTACGAGTAACAGATGTAGATCATTTTTATTGTAATGCAAGGTCGACACCTCTGGTTGACACCTTTAATTAATACCTCTGGTCACCACCTCTGATAAACACCTCTAGCACAAATAACTCATTAGCCAAAATAGCTCATAGAATCTCCTAGAATGTTACGGAAATTTCTGGAGCTTTCTTGAGATTACTGTAATTTGCCACACAAAATACCCGGGATATGTTATACCCCACCACCTGAAAACATGAATTGTACCTAGGAGGGTATATTATATGGGAGGAGGTATTTTAGTAGGGAGGAGTTAATGTACAGAGGGTATAAAATATGGAAGGTACAAATCACGGTTGCCTTAAATAAATATTTGTACATGTTAAAATCTATTTGTTCGATGTGCAAATTATTTTTTTTTCTTAAAAAAACATGGCTCGCGATCCAACAATTTTGAAAAGAGCATCTATTACGTGTAAAAAGAAAAG